>VMDO01030048.1:0-21848 GCA_007922755.1 Pedetes capensis | reverse complement strand
TATTCCTTCCCCCTACCTCATCTGACTGCTCAGATACAGTAATCTTTTCTTCCCATTTAAAAAATTGTTTATTTTATTTTTCAAATTTGTTTTTCTGGTACTTAGGGGATGAACCCTGAGCCTCACACATACTTTTTAAGTGCTCTACCACTGGGCTGCATCCTGATTCCATTTCTCTTTTTTATTTTGAGTCAAGGTCTTGGCAAGTTATACAGGCTATCTCTGGCCTCAAACTTGTGATCCTTTTGCCTCCACTTCCTGAGTTGCTGGGATTATAGGAAGGCATCCCTGACCCAACCATTTTTTAATTTCTTTTAAAATTTGACTAACACGCATCAATTATTCATAATAATAGGATTCAGTGTGATATACATAAATATGCAGTAATCAAAACCAGCCTCCCTGTATTCACCCCACAAAACATTACTTCTGGTAATCACAATTATACGTTCAGGTTAACTTTGTTTTTACCCTCACATATGAAAAGAATATGTGATACTTGTCTTTCTGTGTCTGGCTTATTTCTCTTAATGGCATGTCTTCCAGCTTTATCATTTTGGTGAAAATGGCAGGATTACAGTCTTCTTTATAGCTGAATCATATTCTATTGTGTACACACTGCACATTTTCTTTACCCAGTCATTTGTTAATAGGCACTAAGACTGATTCCATATCTTAGCTACTGTGGATAATGCAGCAAAAAACATAGGTGTGTATGTGTCTCTTTCATATGCTGATTTTATTTATTTTGGATATATATCTAGACATGAGATATTGAGATCATATAGCACATCTATTTTTTTCAGGAACTACTATATGTTTCTCCATTGTGGTAGTATTAATTTGTATTCTTATTAACAGTGTACAAGTGTTCCTTATTCCACACATCCTCAGGAAGTGGGCCATAGGGAATGGGCCTTTGGAGATTTTTACCTCAACCCTGGTTCCAGTAAGCTATCTGCTCCTGATCCATCATGATGTGAGGTTGTCTGCTGCCTGCCTCACAGTCAGATGCTCTGTTATGCCTCCCATCATTATGGACTGACATCCTCTAACTGTGAACCCCAGTAAATTGCTCTTCTTATAAGTTTGTTTTCATCAGGTATTTTCCATAAAAGTACATGAGTTAACACAGAAAATATGTGCCAGAACTGGTGTAATTGCTGTGTAGATATCTGACCATGTAGTTCTTAGACCATTAGAGCTTTTTACAGACCTTTTCAATATTTTAGAGATGCAGATGAGAGAAGCCCTTGAATGCTATAAGCAGAGATGAAGAGGATGTTCTAGTGAACATTTAGAAAATCAGAATGTTGATAGGAATAAAGACAGGGTTCAAGAGGTTTCAGAGGAAAATGAGGATGCTGTTGGGAATTAGACAAGAGAGCATTCTTGGTGCATTCTATCAAACAGCTTGTCTGTGGTCTGTCCTTTTCCTAAAGATTTGAATGAGGCTGAATTCAAAAGTAATGGACAATTAACTTGGCAGAGGAAATAGCACAACGTAGCAAGATATTGGGAAAATGGTATGGTTGTTATTTGCTGTTTTTAACCATATATGATGAAAAGTTGACTAAAAGGCACAGAAAAAGGTTTAAAAATGTGCAGTTTGAAAAGAAGAAAAGCCACTGCCAATTTAAGGTTACTGCAGACAAGGCCAATTCATGCAAGAAAGCAGTAATTGTTGAAGCGGTAATCATCATTAAAGGGAAGAATAAGAGAGATACCCTCAGAGCAAAGAAGTAGTTGGCCAGGCCTCTCCCACCTAAGACTCTAGGGTATGAAACTGAAAACATTTGAAAGACCTTTCTCTGAAAAGAGAGTGCCTTAAAGGTGAGTGCCTCTGAGAAACCCCGCTACAAAGAGACTGCATGGGGAAGTGGTTTCTCCACCCAGAGGTTTTTGCAGCTATGGCCCAAAAGGGTCCAGCTATCACACAGGCTAGCAACAAACCTTGATGATGTCCATGTGATTCTGATTTTGTAGGAATACAGAATACAAGCGTTAAGGACACACGGAGGCTACCACCAACATTCCATAAAATAGCTTGTGAGTCCAAGCTGTGTACACCAAGATAAGATGCCCTGTGGAGAGTTCCTAAAGGGCTGGTACATAAAGCTTTGATGGTGCAGCCTAAGCTGCAATGGAGACCTCAGGATGTTAGATATGCCAGCAGCATGAAATATCTGCTGAGGGAAGGTATTAGCCATGTGTATTACAAATGGCAGGGCAATGGAGGCAGAACTGCACAGGCTTATTTGAGCCTAAATAGTGGCAGATGCCAGATGATATCGTGTGTGCCAAATGCCAGATATGGGGTAATAGGTTCTGTTTGTCCATTGAGACTTTGGTCTTGCTTCAGAGTGACCTTTTCTTTCTTTGCTCCTATCCTCTATTTTGAAATGGGAATACTTACTTTATGCCATTGTAGGCTCAAAGTAACCTAATTTTTTTTTTCAGGGGCTCAAAGCTAAGTTTGTCTTGAGTGCCAGTGGAGATGTTGGACTTGGACGTTTGAACATGGTTGAGACAGTTAAGACTTGGGGATTACTCAAGTTGGACTGAATGCATTTTGTATTATAGAATGGCAATGAGACTTTGGGGCAAGGAACAGAGCGTCATGATCTGAAATGAAAATGTCATGTGTTTGAACATTTGGTTCCCAGCTGATGACTGTTTGTGGAGTCTATGGAACTTTGGCCTGCAGCTGTACCACTGTGGCGTCTGATCCCATCAGATCTCAGAAGCTAAGCAGGGTCAGGCCTGGTTAGTACTTGGATGGGAGACCACCTGGGAACACCAGATACTCTAGGCTTGGGAGAAGGACCTGGCAACCCACTCCCTCCAAAGAATCAACCATTGAAAACCCTATGAATAGCAGAGAAGCACTGACAATAGTGTTTCATCTGTTATACATAGGGTCACTATGAGTAGGCCATCAACTCAATGGCACCTAACAGCAACAACAACGCTGGAACTTTGGAAGATGTGTCCTAGCTTTGTGGATAAGGGTCACAAGGAGCAGAACTTTGGATGTTTTACTCAAACACTAGTTCCAGGAAGCTCTCTACTCCTGATCTGCCATAACATGAAGTCATCTGATGCTTGCCCCATGGCCAGCTGTTCTGCCATGCCTGCTGTCATTATGGACTGACATCCTCTAAGTGTGAGCTCCAATAAGCTCACACTTATTGTTTCATCCAGGTATTTGCCATATACCTGGGTATACCTGAGCTGACTAACACAGAAAGTATATGTTTCTGATTCCATTTAAAATACACACGAAAATAAATTTGCATGACACCACTAAAGTAATGTCAGTACATGTTCTCCAAGCTCCTAGTACAGTATTAGGCACATGGTAGGTGCTCAATAAATATATACTTATGATGATAATGATAATGAAGATGATAATGACAGATCTGGTACATTTCAAGAGAGTGGTAATTCATAACACTATTTGTTGTTGTTAGGTGCCTTCGAGTCATGTCCAACTCATAGTGACTCTCATAGGGTTTTCAATGTTTGATTATTTTGGGGATTGTGTCAAGTGTGGACTGCCACATCTTCTCTCATTTTTATGGTGCTGCATAATGAACCTGGATCCACAGAAAGTGTGGAGCAGCACTCTACCAGCTGAACTACACTCCAGCTCTTTTGACACTAAAGTACCATTTAAATCATCTCAATGACTACTGACTGGTGTTACCATTAAAAGCATGTAGTTTAATAAGATAAAGATAACATAAGGACATTTAAAGCACTGCTTTGCAAATTTAGATTTTCTTGATGTTTAAAACTACCTCTTTAGGATCCTAACATGTGTTCTGACAGGTGGCACAGGATTTCAGAGAAAACTACCAGACAACATGTAGGACTCTTCACAAAAATTAAGTGAGCAATTGACCAAAATTGTGAAAAATATCAGAATACACATCTGATCTTTCATAGGGAAAGTAGCACCAGTCGAGATTTCTATTGAGAGAGCCACAATTCTTGTTACCCAGTTTCAAATGGTAAACATCGCCCTACACTCAGACACCCTGGAAAAGCACTATGATTCTTAATATCTCTCTAGCACTGTGAATAAGGACTAAGGAAGGTTCTTGTAAGTTGCTGTTGTTGTTAGGTGCTGTCCAGTCAGTATCAGACTCATAGTGACCCTTATAGGGTTTTCAATGGCTGACTGTTTCAGGATTGCTTTGGGAGTGGATTGCCAGGTCCTTGTCCCATTTTTCCGGTGCTGGGAATTGAACTCAGGACCTCAGAGACTGCAGCACAGCGCTCTACCAACTGAGCTAAATCCTAGTCCCTCTGGTAAGTTAGTCTTCAATAATATAACTGGGTTGTTTAATTCATAAGATTCTCTGCTTACACGATACATTTACGATATATAAATTTCCTTCTAATTGTTGTATTTAGGTGCCCTCAAGTCAGTGTCCAACCCATAGCAACCCTACTTACAACAGGCAAAACAGTATTGTTAGTGCTTCTCTGCTATTAACAGTATTTTCAATGGCTCATTGTTTTTTGGTAGTGGGTTGCCAGATCCTTCTCCCAAGCATACAGCACCTGGTATTCCCAGCAGTCTCCCATCCAAGTACTAACCAAGCCTGGCCTTGCTTAGCTTCTGAGATCTGATGAGATCAGGTGCCACAGTGGTACAGCTGCAGGAATTCCTTATAATTACCCCATTTAAATGATTTTGCAATTTACCTTTAAAGGAAAACTTTTTAAAATAATTTAAATCAATATGCAATTAGAATATATGGTCTGTCCAGAAAGTGAGAAAATCATTACTGGCAATAGTTTTTGGCTGGGCTTAGGAGGGGAATATGTTGACATTTACACATGCATAAATGCATAATATTAAATTGTTATGATTCAAATTTACTGATCAGGAAAGCCTATGGGTAAACCTTCTGAAGCGTCAATGTTGGCTCCATTTAGTCTGGGGATCGGAAGAATGAGAGTTCACTAAGTATATAAAACTTCTTTAAACTAAAGAGCTTTCACGAATTTCAAAAGTAAGCTGGTATCATTTCAATATCAGACATTCCCTTAAATTTTCATAATTTCTTGAACCTAAAAGTACTGTGATTTTTTTTATTTCTAGCATTTCCACAATTCCTGAAATTTCAGAAAAACATTAAACACTAATAAGTAAACAAGCATCAAATATTTAAAGAAATTTATTTCATTGTTGATACTGTGGCTAAAAGAGGGATGGAAATGGTTCTTACATCACTAGCAAACACCACTGTTATAATTGCAATTGACACATGAATTAAACTATTTGCTGTTTTAATGGATAAAAGCAATCTACTAGCTAAATGAACTTAGACATTCATGTATAGTATTAAGTGATGTTTTTATAATGTTTTCAAAATCTTAATTTGAGTTTTTTCCTATAAAAGGTGAATGTCCTTGCATTATAGTTTTTCACAGAAACCTTGTTATTTATCAGCATCTTTGTTACCTTCTTCCGCCTGGAATCAACATGACTGTGACATGAACATAGATGGCAGATGCCTTGACTTTTGAGGTAGTTAGTCATGACAGGAGGCATTCCAAAACTTTGCTCCTGATGAATTGTGCTGGTGTGTGGGCTCTTGTGTAGTGGTAAACAAAGCAATAGAGTTTCTGTACAGTTTCTCTTCTCATGAAAGACTTTGCAGTGTATTCTCTCTGCTTTTGAAAAATTGCTATCAAGTAGAACTCTTTTGACAATATTTAGAGAAAGAAAAAACTGTTCTGCTTATTATGTATAATATTATTCAGTAGTTAGTGATGTACAAAGTTAAATGCCTGTGTTCTATATATAATTGTAGAAATTCATTTGGCGGATTGCATTTATATGTGAAATGTTGATAAAGCATCAAAACTATATCTACACGTTTCTGTTCTCTTGCTCCTGACAGTGAAAGAAGAAATTTACAATGAATTCAAAATAGAGGAAAATATGTTGAATGTTCTCCCTAAAATTAAAACAAGAAAAGCAATCAACATCAGGTTATCTCATTTATGCAAAATCTCATTTTCTTTTAACAAGTATATTTAACTAGTTAAAATATTCATCCATTATCCTAATTTAATTTTTCTTTCCTCTAACTGGCAAACCAGAGTCCCAATAAAGCAGCCAAAAAGATAAGCTTTCATCTGATTTTCAGTCTTTTCTTGTGAAAGTTAGAAATATTCAGCATCAAACTGATAACAGAGTAGAAGAGGAGAAGATTAGAACACCAAAGAGAGACACAAAATTCCTTGTGGAATGAATTCAAAAAGGAAATGTGTGCTGAACAAAGTGGAGACATCCCTGTTAAATCGGTGGCATTAATAGGTATTATTTCAAGCTTAGTCCTTTCATACAGCAATCATCCTTCAAGTTGCCTTTTGGAGTGCTCCCTATCTCATAAAAAGCTGTGTGGTTTCAAAGACTGTAACAACAAAAGGGCCAGAACGACTTATGTAAAATAGATCAGTGGCAGAGATGCCACTTCACTATGGAAGCATCTTAAAAAGAAATGTCAGCAACATAGAAATGGATAACAAATATTGTTCACAGAATATGGCCACAAAGTCATACTTGTCAACTTCAAGAGGTTTCATAATCTTTAATCATTGGGACAATTTTCCCTGATATTAAGATGTTAATTAATTGGGAAATTTCTTTTCCTCCGGTTACATTTGTCTTTCTATGTGATACACAGTTCTTGGCATGTTTATTTTTCATTATTAATAAAGGCTCTGGTAGAAAGACAAAACAAAATCCTTATCATTTCCATTGATGTTTACTGTGCCAGATTAATACTTCCTTTTATTCTTTTAATATTGAATTTTCTTAAAGCTGTCCATCTGCTTATCACTTGGCTTTCTGCTAGGATAATCCTTTGCCTCTTTCCTCTTTTCTATTTGCTTGTAGAACATAAATTAACATTTTCCTCTTTAAAAGACAGCCACCTTCAGGATTCCAATTAAGGCAGGTTCAATTTAGGAATAGCATATCTTGAAGGCTGTGACATAAATATTTTCACCAAGTAAATTCTGGAGTATTAATTTCATGTCTCTCTGAATGCACTCAATAATTTCTATGGTCTTATTTTCTGAAAACTATCTTTATGCATTGCTTGGAATTTAGGACAGAGTTTGTGTAAGTAGAGAAGGCTATATTACAGAACTGGCATGTCTAGCAGAGCAATAGATGATGCAACTTTACTACAAACAATATGATGCTGAATAGATGGTCTCTTTTCACTTCTTAATTAATTACTTCTCAAACCTGACCATCTTTCAAGACTCAAATGGTTATAAAACCATACCTTTTGCTTAATGTTCTCATAATAAAATAAGTTATCTAATTAGAAGCATTTTTCCTAAATCTGTTTCCTGGACTTGTGTACCTTCTTCACATTATGATCTTGGAAGAAGATAAAACAATAAATTCATTAGGAAAGAAATATGAATTCTAATATCACATTATTATGTATTCTATCATTCTTTATCCAGTAGCTTCCCTGGAATCTGGCTAAGAACCAAGAGCTAATGTCATTCCACTATTGAGAGGAAATGGAGCAAAAGTTTCAACTCCTTTTGATATAACCTATTCAACTAGTCTCCTCACAGTGAGAATTAGAATGTATTTTCCATCTCCTCCTTCTCACCCCCCCAACACATATATCAAGCATGAATAGCTCTTTTCCTGCCCTCTGTAATATTAAAGTTAAATTTAATTAGGTCTGCCACACTTTGAGAGAATGACTGTTTGGTTTTGAAATTGGACTTGCCTTTACCAAATATGTCAGTAGTTCATCTTTGTTCCTGAAATTGGATTTGCATACCTCCCCTTTTGTTACCTTTAAGTTAAATCACTAAAACATAACACATATTGAATTCTGTTCAGAGACATTCTGTCATTACTAAAGTGTGATCCTCTCTTTAAAAGGTAAAAGAAATCATACGCATGAGTGTGTATGCATGAACAAAATGTGTGTGGGAGTAAAATGTGGACCACAGAGGTTGCTTGCCAGCAGTCCATTAATTAAAGCTTCCTTGTTTTTCAAAATTCTGAATAATTTCTATTTGCTGTGGCTTCCTCTGAGCATGAAATCCAAGTCCCTTAGTAGAGACTGCAGACTAAAGCACTGAGGCAGTTTAAGAATGTTAGTTTTGCTCCATGGGGAATAGAGAGAACAGGTTTCTAAGAACTCTGTAAAACTCTTGCTCCTTCCCTAAACAATGTGCAATTGCAAAGATAAAATAATCTTTTCCACTTATTACCAACTATGAATTTGCACACGTGGGTTTATGTACAAATATTTCCTCCCAGAATTGGTGCAGGTACACTGTAGCCTTTTGCTACATCTGACTAAAAATAGCCTCAAGTTCTGTGCTGCTGTTATAATTTAATTCCTGTACATATCAGTCTGTCACCTCCACTCATAAAGAATTCAATTTTATATTCCCATGGCTATCTTATAAAATTGCACTGCTCCTCCCTTGAGCCATCCATTTGCTTTTCCTTGATACAAAGATGGGATATCATTCCTGAGTCAGCGGCTTTTTAATTTATTATTTACCCCACTGCACATCCATGTTTTCCGTAATAACAGTTTTTGAGTTCCTGTACACAGAATTCATTGGTGCTTTCTGTTATCTTTTGGTAGCCCTACATCAGTTTATGAATTTCCTGAATTTAACACAAACAGATAACAATCCACTATCAGTTTATTGCTCATTACAGGTAAGTTTTCAGGACCACTAGTTTTTCAACTTTTTCTTTTCATCAATATATTGTGTATATGGCTCTTCCATCAAATTTTATATTACATATTCCTTTACCTATAAAAACTTCCTCTGGAATAACATGCCATGCGAATTATATAACTTCACATCATGGCTCTGATTTTGCTAACTCACGTCCATCACAATATGTCTTATATTTTTCTCATATTCCCCAACTTTTCATTTCAGCAAATTGTTTGATTTCTGCAAAAGAATATTTTCCTACCAAGAACCTGGAGGCTTAAGTTTATGTAGAACATAGTTAACATCTATGACCATGTAAAAATATCCTTCACTCTGAACACAAAACAAAGTTATTTTCCTGGGAAACCTAGTAATTCTGGTCCTTGGCTCCTGACTACATCCTTCTCTCTTGCCCCAATTCTCTTCCTAGCTTTAAATGTGTTCCCTTTGGGTATTAACAAATTCTGTTTTCTGGGGAAGAGTCTAGTAGCATTGCAGTGGTTTATGCTCAAGGAGCTTAGACAGGAGAGGGTTAATATAAGAGATTCTCCCTTAGCTGGAAAAATGAGTGGTGGTTGATTGTGATACTTACGTCCAAGCAATGTTCTAATAGGCTTGTCCTAATAGGAAAGAGACTAAAGTCTTCAAGTTCTCCCTGTTCTATTGTTGTTGTTCGATTGTTTGTTTGTTTGTTTGTTAGTACTAGGAGGTTAAACTGGGGCCTTGCTCATGCTACACAAGTGGTCTAGCACTGAACTGCATCCCAGCACCTTTTGTAGCATATATATATATATATATATATATATATATGGAAACAGGGACTTTCTAAGTTACATAGGCTACCTCTGTCCTCACATTCACTCTCCTCCTGCCCCCGCATGCCTAGTTACTCGGATTACAGGTGTGAGCCACCACACTTGATTGATTAAATTTCTGGGACTAATAATTTTATTTTGACAACATAAATTATCTTTTATTCTCTTCTCATTTCTTCTTTCAAGGGATGAAATTTAGATCAGGGAAACCTTCCAAATGAGAAAAATGAGAGTATCACAATTATAGCCTCAGCAACGTTCAGATCAAAGAAGTTCTACTCTGATGGAGAAAATGTCATGATCCTTAAAGAAGTTATTCAGACTGGACATCAACAGTACTGGAAACATTATTTTGCCTTGTTCACTAATTCAACCCATAAATAGGTATTCAACTGAGCAAAGTTAACTACCAAAAAGGTATCTATTTGAGTAGACTATTTACAAATGAGCACTCTGATTTATTGCTGAAATTATGGCTGTCTTTTATGTTATTCTTTACCACCAGATAGTTGTTATTTCATTTTTAACCACATAGGAGAAAAGAAGAGTAAAAAATTCTTTAATACAGCCATGGAAGTCTTCCTTATATGCAGTTGAGGACTCAGATTGGCCTGCATTATCCCTGCATATGACCCTATCTGATCTATCCACTTCTATCAGGGCTGGTGTTTCAATATATCAAATAGAATTCCTTTCTAAACAGAAGTACTCCAAATCTTTCACCAATGGCAGCTAATACTGAAGACCACCTCCATCCTGGAACTGGTGCAAGACTGCAATCTGATGTCAGAGGTTTTTTCTCTAACTCCTATTAACTATTAAGTAAGTTTGTTTTGTGAAGTTCTTTGAATAGTGTTTGGCATGTACTGAGCTCTATAAAAAGTTTTCTATTGGTGCTGTTGATAGTACTATTATTATTATTGAGTTGAACTAGCCCACTTTGTAAGAATTGCACTGGGATGCCTTAGAAGGGTCCAAGCAAGTCAATCTGAAATTTTTTTGGAATACAGATTAAGATGATGGACTATGAGCCAGGCACAGTGGTGCACGCCTTATAATCCCAGCAGCTCAGGAGGTGGAGGCAGAAGGATTACAAGCTTGAGACCAGAGACAGTCTGCGTAATTTAGCAAGACCCTGTCTCAAAAAGTAAAAAAAAAAAAAAGAAAGAAAAATGGACAGGGGGTGCATCTCAGTGGTCAAGCACTTGCAAAGCATGCAAGTGCAAAGCTCTGGGGTCAACCTCCAGTACTGGAAAAAAAAAAGACGATGGACTATTTTAAAGTGGATCTCAGTAGCACAAGGGACAATGATTTCTTCATTATGAACTAGTCTCCACGTTCTTCCTTTTAAATGTGACTTCTGGGGGTGAGTAGATGATAAAGAATTACTCGAGGTTGTGAGGAGGGAATGTAGTAGGAGGAATGGAAGTAATATTATTAATATCAAGAGCTTCCAGATAAAATCTCTACAACTGAGATAATCCTGACCAAGGAAGATAAAATGTGGGTGGCTATTAATTCAATCCCCTCCATGACAAAGTTGAGATCAGACCTATTTCTTGTCTCTCGTACTTACTGTACTAAAACACAGCAAAAGCCTGGCTGTAATTCTTGAGCCCAGGTGACATAATCTATGACCTTGGTTAAAGCTTTATTTGCAGGAACAGAATAAGCTTTCAACTTAACATTACACTCTATACCATGATTATAGTTAAAGAAAAGATTAAGTAGGCCATATCACTGACAACTGGTAGAATAGGTTATAGAGACTGTGAGAATGGTAGCCACAGAGGATCAGCCAGAAGAAAGAATAATTTCCTTTCAAAAAGAAATGGGATTGCTTGGAATTTGTTGAATGCTCTGCTTCCTACACTTAGAATATAGGTTTTTTATTTTCAATTTTTGATCTTTTTGGTTTTTTTTAAATTTTCCCTTCTCAACCCCTACATAAACTATTATTATAAGTTAGTTTATTCTTCATTCTTTTCCCTATAGCCATGGTCATCTGTCTCTTCCTAACAGTTTAGAAGTATCCTTTGAGAGAGGCTCAGAATTTTTTAAAATTGGTGTCTCAGAGAGCCTTATGCTAGAAAAAGAAGCCCATCAGTAAGATGCTCAGAAATTATTAGAAGTCATACACAATTGGACTTCTGTTTGTTTGAGCCAATCTGCTGCTAGGGGACATACATGGAACTAGGAAGGGGAGTCGCCTACAAGTTATAGCAAATGATTAATTGAAAGAAAGACAGATTGGTGAGCCATCTGTGGCCTGACTAGCATTGAGAGGAAACTAGATCAGCTGGCTCTCTGTCATTGCTCTGATTTATAATTCTCAGCAAATAACCACACTGCCATTTCCATGCCTGTTCACATGGCTCTTCCACCTAATAACTGCTCAACCATAGCCAGGTCCTTTAACCACAGTATTCTCTGAGCTTCAGTTTCTTGGTCTATAAAATGCTGAAAGTGATCTTACCCACTTCACAGTGTTGTGTGAGGATTTGCTGAGATAAAGTGTAGCATGATTCTGGAAACACTGAATAATACAACTGACAAAATGCCTAGCATAGTGTTAAATACATATTGGGTGCTGATATTGGATATTCTTTCTTTTTTCTGCAGTGCTGAGGATTGACCCCAGGGCCTTGCACATAGGCAAGCCCTCTACCACTGAGCTATATCCCAAGCTCCTACTTTGGTATGCTTTTGGCCTAATATCTAATATAGTCTACTAATCTTGCTGTATTTGTTTTACTAGACATTGAGTTTCTCTTAATGAGTTGCTTGTTCTCTCAAGTAAATCAAGGTAGTCATCTTGCTAAATCACACACCCTGCCAGTCTTTATTTTCATTTCACAAACCCTTTATATAAACACATAACAACAGCAACAACAAATATGTAGGTACTTATACAAGACATTGAAGTTTTATATACATGTCTGTGTAGTATTTGTGCCTATTTACCACTGAGGTAGGGTTTAGTTCAGTTGTCAGAGTGCTGCTCTTCACTCTCTGAGGCCCTCGGTTCAATCCCCAGTACCACAAAAAATTGGAGAAGGACCTGGAAATTGACTCCTGAAACAGTCCCAAAAAAATCCAGTCATTGAAAACCTTATGAATACCAGAGAAGCCCTGACATAGTGCTGGACATGGCACAGTGTTGGGGAATGTTTCGTTCTGTTGTACATAGGGTTGCTATAAGTTAGACCTGACTCAAAGGCACCTAACAAGAGCAACAACAGACCACCAATATATGAAGGGAAACATTCAGTCAATAACTAAAATTGAAACAGCCTGTACTTATCTTCTTCATGTGTAGGTGGAGGGTAGACTATGTGAATAATCCAAACCAGTCTCCTATTTATTTAAACCACTGTTTTTACTTGCAAATATCAATCAGGCTACACAGATTCCCAGAGAATGTAGTACTAAATTTGCTTCATCATACAGGGTTCTTCGTTTTCAGTATGTTTTTGTAGTCTATCACATTGTTTATGTTCAGTTGTCTCTTTCTGACCAGCCAGATATTGAGAGTAATTTGTTTGCTTGTTTCACATATCTGGAGACCCAAAACCAAACATAATCCAGGTTTTTCTCTGGTAGCTAATTACTTAACATCATCTAGAAGAGTTAGACTCACAAATAATGGCCATCACTATGCACACTAAACAATGACTATTTTGTACTCGTTTACTTTCTAACTCATAAATAATGTTGGGCTTCTGAAGCATATTGCAATGAGAACTTTTACATGTAGAAAAAATGTACCTATCACCTTCCTTCAAAGATTACAACATCATCAAATCTAGCTTCTGTTTTTTGGTTCTGAGTTATTTAAAAGTAAACCCTGACATAATATATTGTTGTTAGGTGCCATGGATTTAGGTTGAATTCATATGGACCCTATGTACAACAGAACAAAACACTCCCAGACACTGTGCCATTCATAGGGTTTTCAATGGCTAATTCTTTTGAAATTGTTTTCGGAGTGGGCTGCCAGTCCCTTCTAGCCTTCCAGTGTAATATAGAACATGCTCTAATCACTATTTTGCAGTTTAGTTCAATTAGTATAGTGCTTCCCTGCATGCTCTGAGGCCCTGAGTTCAATCCCCAGAACTGCAAAAATGGGAGAAGGACATGGTAATCCACTCCCAAAAGTATTAGCCATTGAAAACCCTGTGAATAGCAGAGAAGCACTGACATAGTGCGAGGCATGGCACAGTGTTGGAGAGTGTTTTGTTCTGTTGTATATAGGGTCGCTAAGAGTGGGACTCGACTCTATGGCACCCAACAACAACTGAATCACTACATTTAATTAATTATCATGAAAAGAAAATAACCCTCATATTAATTGATGGAAACATAAAAATGAATAATTAATTATGGATTGCAATGGCAACGATATACTGTCAAACAAGACAAAGGCCAAAATTTGTGACTGTAGCCACTGATTCTACTCACAATTCTCATAAGTCTTTTAGAGAAAATATCTGTCACTGTTGTTGTTGTTAGGTGCCATCTAATCACGTCTGAGTCATGGCGACCCTCATAGGGTTTTCAATGGCTGATTGTTTTCAGGAGTGGATTGCCACATCCTTCTCCCATTTTTCCAGTGCTGGAAATCAAACCCAGGTCCTCAAGAGAGTGAAGAGCAGGTGGTCTACCAACAGAGTTAAAGCCCACCCCATTTGTCACTAGACATTAACTTTTTAAGGTGAGATTTCATTGGGCTTTAAGTTGCTGCTTGCAATATATACTGAATTAATCAGATGAATGATATTAAATTTTAATAAAATATCACTATTTTCGTTAAGTTTTAATCTTTTTTTGTTTGTGTTTTTTTGGAGTTTTGTTGTTGTTGTTGTTGTTGTTGTTGTAGTTCGTTTTGTTTCTTTGTTTTTTGTTTTGAGACAAGGTCTCTCTAAATTAGACAGACTGACTCTGGTCTCGAGCTTGTGATCCTCCTGCTTCCACCTCTGGAGTCACTGGGATTAAACACATGTGCCACTGTGCCTTGCTTAAATTTTAACCTTATTAAATATCCATTTCCATTAGTTAATTCTGTCTATCTCATACTGTTGCTTGCACTCACTGTATTTCCCTCTTTTCTTAAGGAGCAGAATATATATTCACTGAATATTTCCTTTTTATGTCTTAAATGAAAAACTCTTCTTTGAAACATGTTAACTAATTCAAAGAGTTCAATGACTACATTTGGAATCTTGTTCATGCAACTGGAAGAACCAATCTAGAACTAGGTTTTGAACAGCAATGTCAAGAATTGGAAAGTTCTACTATTTTGTCAAAATGTTGACATTTTTTTCTGTTGTGACGTGCTCCCCATTCCTTAGTGCAATAGCACTTTCTACAGATTGCTATAATGTAGCTACACTTTTAACTCAAGACAGGTCATTTTTCTAACTATTCTAGTTGGATCTCAGTTCTTACTGGTTGGCGATCTATACATAAATAGCTCATTAGAAAAACTATATTTCACTCATATTTACCCTATTGCTATGCCGCAATTTTATTTAAAGTCACTCTAAATCATTTTCAACTGTAATTTAAACAATTGAGATTGTTTTGAGGAGATCTGATAGTCTTCTAGTTGTAACCTTCATAGCTACTGACATAGAGGCTGTGGCAAGTCTTTTGTGAGTAAACATTTGAATATACAATGATACTGCACTTACTGTCACCAATTGAATGTCTGTATCTTTCTCCTGTTTCTCTATCTCTCTCTCTCCCCCCCCCCGTGTGTGTGTGTGTGTGTGTGTGTGTGTGTGTGTGTGGTGTGTATGTGTGTTTTTCCTACATATTGCCTTGGCATAGTACAACAATGCCTTTTCCTCAATATTTTCAGTTCAATAAGTTGCCTTCCTTATCTTTTCTGTTTCTTTTCACATAAATTCCAGTGGAAGATATGAAGAGTCAATTATATAAAACAGAATTTTTAAAGTTTCCATTTCAATTGTTTGAAAACTTCAGAATAGAAAAGGTAGGGGGTAGACTTACTTCAGTAGGTCCAAGATATAAAATATAGAAAAAATGTGCTGCCTTGACAAACATGTTGTACCAAGTTGGCTATTTTTTTTATAAAGTAATGCAGATACAAGATGATAGAAGTTTAGTAACACAAGTCTAAATGTTGGATAGAGGCAATGGGTGAATTGAGAGTATAAGTATTAAGAAAAGTGACAATGATATCAGCTTTTCTAAATTGGAGGAACTTATCATGGGGTGGTGACTGATTGATGCCTATTGTAGTACTGTAATAATAGTTTATTTTACAGTTCTACCTGGCACCATGAGAGGCTCTAGTGAGGGGAAAGGGTGAGATAAAGTGAGATATAGTATAAGCAAATCCAAGATCAGAAACAAAGGAATAATTGTGGAATTTGTTTAGTCTACAGCTCATAGCTATTTTCAAGTATCAAGAAGCTAGATGGCGTCCTTAAATGCTTTGGATGGCATTAGGATGAGAATGGTGTGCACAAATTTTAGAACATAGAGTGAAGGTCCTCTTTCTCAGATGAAGAAACTGAAATTCTGGGGATGAGTGATTTCTCCAGGTCATTCAATTAACTGTTGCCAAAGCCAAGAAAAGAACCCTCGCCTGATTCTCAATCTAGTACTCTTAGAGTTAGCTAGAATCCATCCATTTATTCCAGTCAGTTTCATGTATTTAATTATACTTTAATGCTTATTTTAATATCAATATGCAAATAGAGAATTTGTGGTTGTTGTTGGTTGTTGGTGGGGGCTGTTGAGTCAGGTCCAACTCATAGTGACCCCATATATAACAGAAGGAAACACTACCCAACACTGTGTTGTGTACAATACCATTTTATGTTTGAGCCCATTATTGAAGTCACTGTGTTTCTTCTCATTTTGTGTCATGCCACATCACCAAATGGAGGTCCCAGGGGTTCTACTCCATTCCTATAATTAAGGTCAACTCACCTTTGAGGAGGAAACTCTTCCCTGGTTGTCTTTTGAATGGCTTCCCACCTGAGGGGGCTCATTTCAGGACACTATATTTGACTGTGCTTCTCTGCTATTCATATGGTTTTCAGTGGCTAATTCTTGTGACAGTGGATTCTTGAGTCCACTTGCCAATTTGTATTTATTATCCATTACACACAATGGGGAAGGAGGAAATCAATATAATATAGTGGATTAAGCAAAGATCTGGAGTTGAAGACACTTGGATTCTAGTTTCAGATACTTACACGAGCTATCTGTATTTCACCTCATTGGACCTAACTTTCTAAACCATAAAACAAGAGGTGTGACTTAGACAATGTCTGTCATGGTGGTTGTTGTTGTTGTTAGGTGCCATCGAGTTGGGTCTGACTCATAGTGACCCTATTTATGACAGAATGAAACACTCTCCAATACTGTGCCATGCACATGATGTTTTTTATGTTTAAGCCCATTTGTTGCAGACACTGTGTCACTCCATCTAATTGAAGGCCTCTCTTTTTTTCATTGACTCATCACCTTCTCAAATATGATGCTCTTCTCCAGGGATTGATCCCACATAACATGTCCAAAATTCATAAGACAAAGTCTAACCATCCTTACTTATAAAAGCACTCTAGTGGCACTTCTTTCAGGATGGATCTGTTGGTCTTCTCAGCAGTCCATGGTATATTCAATATTCATCTCCAGCACCATAATTCAAAAGCATCATTTTTTTCCTGCCTCCCTTATTCAATGTCCAGCTTTTACAAAAATATGATGTGACAGAAAATGCCATGGCATGTGCCATGGCATGTTATCTTAAATACTATATCTTTATTTTCAACATTTTAAAGAGTATTTTGCAGCAGCTTTTCCCAATGCAATTTGTCATTTGGTTTCTTGACTGTTGCTCTTATGAGTGTTGGTTGTAGAAACAAAGCAAAATCTTGGACAATCTCAATCTTTTCTACATTTGCCATGAAGTTGCTGAGTGACTCAGTTGTAAGGATTTTTGTTTTCTTGATGTTGAGACATAATCCATACTGAAATCTGTGTTCTTTGATCTTCACCAGTAAATGTATAATATGTTCCTTAGTTTCAGCAAGCAAAGTTATGTCATCTGCAGCTGGTTAATGAATCTTCTTCCAATCCTGATGCTATGTTCTCCTTCATAAACTTCAGCATCTTGAATTCTTTGCTCACTGTAGAGATTGAAGAGGTATGGAGAAAGGGTACAGCCCTGATGCACACCTGTCCTGACTTTAAACTAAGCAGTGTTTTCTCAATCGGTTCAAATGACTGCCTCCTGGTCCATGTACAGATCCCTCATGAGTAAAAGTAACTGTTCTGGTATTGCCATTCTTTGCAAACTTATCCATAAATTGTTATTATCCACACAGTCAAATGCCTGTGCATAAGCAATAAAACATAGATAGACATTTTCTGGCACCTCTGCTTCCAGCTAATATCCATCTAGCATCAGTAATGATGTCCCTGATTCCACACACTTCTGAGTCTGGCTTGATTTTCATTCTTTGCCTACATACTATTGCAATCTCTTATGAATGATCTTTACAAAATTTGATTTGCATATGATATTAATGGATTTCAATGGTTGATTGCTTCAGGATTATTTCAGGAGTGCGCTGCCAGGGCCTTCTCCCATTTTCTGTGGTTCTGGGAATCAAACTTGGGACCTCAAAGACTTCAAAGCAACATTGTACCAACTGAGCTAAATCCCAGCCTGAAATAATTATAATGGAACAGACAAGTTTGGGTGAGCAAGATGTTCTTTCAACATATCTTTTCTTCTGATCCTTTATCTTTTGCATTTTCTGGATGTATTGCTAATAAATATTTGGTTTCAAGTGCCAGAAATCTTACTTGAAAAACTTTTACAGAAAGGGAAGTTTTTTGGCTTAAGTGGAAGGTCTGGCAGTGGAATGTACCTTTAATGTGATGGTCCCAAGCACTCAAACAGCATTATAATTCTTTTGTTCTCTACTTCCTACATCTTGCTACATGCCAGAAGAACTGGCCACTTTCACAGACCAGCTTTTCTATGTACTGGCGTATAGACACCAGCAAATTCAGGCTTCCCATGCTCAAAATATTCGGTATGAGCGATAAAGGGGTCATACCACTAGCACCAGTAGGAAAAATTCCTGGGGAAGACTTTGATTAACTCAATTGGAATCATTTTCATCCTTTGTATAATCATCATAGCAGATAGCCAAAAAGATTAAGTACTATTATTGTCTCAGTCTAAGCCATGTGAGGAAATGTTGCTGTTTTTTAAATCTAGGACTTGGTTTAATTTTCAATCATTTAGTGAACTCCTTTGATCACACCACCCAATCACAGAGACAGAAAAATAATAACTTATGACTATCTTTGTACCTTTCAACTAGTTCATCCCTTATCTCCCTCTGCCTAAGATAACTATATCTTTATCTTATTTTATCATTTCTTTTCATTTTAAAGTAAGACTTCTCACACATATACATGCAAATAATATATATATTGCTTAATTTTAGTTGGATTTGCATTTTTAAAAAGTACATCATCCAATGCATTCTGGGTCCTGAGTCTTACACTGAACATGTGTACATTCTCCTGATGATAAGTATTTGATTCCTTTCAAGATTTTGTTGCTGTCATATTGAAATTGTGTTGTTCTGCCTTCTTTTCTCCTTTAATTTCATGCTATTACAAAAAATGGTACTATTAATATTTTTGTGCTTTTGCAAAATATTCTTTTGGGTATATTACTACAAGTGGAACTGATGAATCATAGGATACTTGGATATTCAATATTATAACATAATGCCAACTTTTTTCCATAGTGTTTATAGCATTTTATACTATCCCCAGTAACAAAATAAGATCCTGTAGAGCCAAATCCTATGATATTGTCAAAATTCTTAACACATTTTCCACTCAAATTAGTATCATATCTTTGTGTGTGCTTTACATTATTGTTATGTGTGTCACATATTAAATATTTTGTTTGTCTTATTATACTATTAATGTGGTCAAGTGTCTCTGTACATGTTAATTAGCCATCTATATTTTTCAACCCTCAGTGAAATGACATCTTTTTTCTGTTTGTGCTTTATAATTTCTGTATGGATTGATCTATAGGAGCTTTATTTATGTTACTGATATTAGCCCTTGGACAAGTATGTTGCAAATGTCTTCTCTTAGGACGCTGTCTTTTCACCATATTTAAGGTGTACTATCATTAAAATAATTTGTTAATCTTAATGTACTCCAAATAACATTTTACTTTGTGGTTAGCATTTTGTGTGCATTAAGAAGTCCTTCACCTACCCTAAGGTGATAGTCACCTTAAGTTGATACAAATAATGCATAAGTTTGCTTTTGACATAAAAAGCATTTAATATACCTGGAGTTGATATTTTTTGTATAGTTTGAGGTAGGGATCAATTCTTATTTCTTGCCATATAGATAATTATTTTTTCAGCTGTATTTACTGAATAGTTTTTCCATTTATATCACACAGGTTTCCTGATATCACTGTTAAATATCAAAGTTTCCTATATGCATGTATATCTAGTACTTAGCTACTTGCAAATAAATAATTTGAAAACATTCCTCCAAACATATAAAAGTTAGATTCACTTTTTATAGATGAGGTCTTGCAATAAAAGAGAACATTTCAACAGTTCATTCAAGTGAAAAAGGAAATATTCTGCACATAGTTTTCACCCCATCATTTATCAGGCAGGCTTGTGCTTCATAGGGTAAAGTCATGTGAAAGAAGTGATCAAGACTGCATTTTCTTTGTGTTTGTGCCGCTAACCATAGTGAGTTTATGAAATATTTGGCAGAAGCTGAAGAGGATAAGATATTTAATTTTCTTGAATGCTGTCAGATGACTCGGTCATGAAACGTGCTAACGAAATTCACTGAGCACGGATTTTCTTGGAATTAAAAGAGCTCTGAGGGGCTAAATTTTCAGAACCCCATAGTTCATAATATTGCATTTTCTTACTTATATGGCAAGACATCTGACCACACTGAACTTGAAACTTCAAGGATAAAGCAAAAGCACTGCTGATACATTCAAGGATGTATAGGTATTTAAACTTAAACTGATTATGAATTCAGCAGATATCATCTGAAGAATGCATGCATTTCTTATTGCAGAATGATATTTAACTCTTATTTTTATGTTCAGAGCTTTTTGTAGAAAGGAAGTCACAATTTACGGTTACAGTCAGATGTTTAATGAGTACAAATCATGCTTCAAATTTCTGCAGCTAATCAAATAAAGTTAAAAGACAAAAACAGAGGAATTTATGACATGCACTTGTAACTCACGATATACAGCATGTTCATATATTAATATTGTTAAGGCCACCTATGAATCAGCAAGAAAAAGATAAAAACATCAACAAAAAAAGCAGACAAAGGACATGAAAGGAAATTCACAAATGAAGAAATACAAATGGCAAGCATACACATGAAAATACATTTAATCCAAATAATAAGAAATAATTAAAAATTTTAAAACATGAAATGAATTTGCCCTAATAATAATATCTAAAATTTAGAGGGCTACCAAAATCCAATGTAGGTGAAGCTGTGAAGAAATAGAAACTTTCTCAAGTCATTGGGAGGGGTAGAAATTAGTGTAAACTTTAAGTAGGGGCATTTTGGCAAATCTTACAATGCACATGTCATTTGACTTGATAATCTTATTGGGTACAACTCTCCATTCCATGAGTCTTTCACATTTCTTTGCAGCTTGAAAGAGCAACATTGAGTCTCCTTTGTTCTTAACCATCTATCCAAGGGTGTTTATATAGTAGAAGGCTGAGATAATATTTCCCTCTAGTGCAAAGACTCAGGTTTTCTTACAACTTTGGAAAATAGATAGTATCTCAGTCCAGAGCAAAAGGCAGGCATGATTATTCTCCATTGTACTAATTATGTTCCCTAAACTCAAGGTTTCTGCCCTGTAATGCAACCCACTATGTTTGAAGATATCACCTGGCCCTTTAGTCACCTTAGAGGAGTCAAGAATGAAAGAACTGCCACAAACACACACACACACACACACACACACACACACACGCACACACACACACACACACACAAGCACACACTTTGGCTACCACTAATGTTGTGAATATTCAACTTTTCTTTATTTCTGACCCAGGAGTTTCTTGTTTTCTACATGATACTGTGGCAAGCAAACATTCTTTCTTTGCCAATACGGTAAAATCTCAAATCCTTTACTCTTATGGATAAACATCACTTTGAAAATTCTACCCTAATATGATGTTAACGTAA
>VMDO01030047.1:0-21847 GCA_007922755.1 Pedetes capensis | reverse complement strand
AAATTCCTTCCCCTGGGCCCCACCTCCTAAAGATTCCACCACCTCCTTCCTAGTAGCAGAGAGTCTTCAACACCTGGGTCTTTAGGTGACATTTGAGATTGAAACTCTAACAGGTGTTTTCTGGATTAGCTTGCTATGTTGACATCTGCCACACCAATTTTCTAGGGTCCATTGTTTGGGCTTTCAGAGAATTGTATTTGAATATAAAATGAGAATCAGAAAGAAGGAATTCATAAGCTAATTATGAGATGGCACATAGTTGACTCTTTTGATATGAATAGTATTAGTCTCTTGTATTTAGAATTTTGAAAAATGTTCTTTTCACCCACCATGAATTCTTACTCAGTCATCTTGCTTGCAAATATGTAGATATTTAATAGGTGATTGTTTTCATTAAAATGTAATTATTCCTCTCTCATATTAAGCAGGCACACCATGCTATTTTAAATTCTGAGGGATAAGACTTCTCAAAACAACTATATTTGCATTATAATACAATTATAATAGGGTCTGTTTTCATAATAAGGTGGTTTGTTACTCTTTTAATATCACTTTTATCTTTGAATTGTCACTTTAAAGCTTAGGTGTCACAGTGAGGTTTTCTGTGCCCAGGATATTGGCATTTGAGAGATTTACCAGATGCCTCAAAGGAGACAGTGGCCAGAGACATAGAAAAGGGTGAATCATAAGTCCACAGAACAAAACAGAAAGGTTCAATTCACAGTGTGTAAATAATTCACAAATATCAAATTGGCATTTGAAGGTTCACCCACCACCACCCTGTTTCATTACAAAGGAAGGAACTTTGTCCCTCAGTTCATTATATCCTCTATATCTAACAAGAATCTATTGGGAACATGTTAAAGGGGACATAAAATTAAAGAGGATATTTAATTTCCTCAGGAAAGAGAATGTATACATGCATTATTAAGGTAAGGAATATATGGAAAATAAGAAAGATTAAATCTTTCTCCCTTTTAATGCCACCAAATCACTTTTTGTCTGAATCCATTGTAAGTGATTTTAGTCAAGGATTTATATTGTTTTTTATTCCAGACTACACAGTAGAATCACATGGTATGGTAGGCAGAATATCACTCCCTGGATATATCTATGTCCCAGTCTCCAGAACCTGTGAAAATGCTTGGTTACATGGCAAAGAGGAGTTAAGTTGTTGACAGGATAAAGATTCCTCATCAACTGACCTAAAAATAGAGAGATTTTCCTGGAAATTCCTATGAATAGCATAGAAGCACTGACATAGTGCTGAGCATGGCTCAGTGTTGGGAGTGCTTCATTCTGTTGTAGTTAGGGTTGCTATGAGATGGGCCCAACTCAATGGCATCTAACAACCATTATGAACAGAGAAATACAGAGAAAGTAGCTTAAGGAATACTTGGTGTGATTTGCTGGCTTTGGGTATGGAATAAGTGGCCCATAAACCAAGGAGACCAAGTGGACTCTAGAAATTGGAAATGACAAATAAGTGAATTTTCGCCTAGTGACTCCAGAAAGAAACAGTCTTCTACCACCTAATTTTAGCCCAGTGAGATCATTATCTGACTTATCAGAGGTATGATCTACAGAACAGTAAAATAATAAGTTTGTGTTCTTTTAAACCTCTAAACTCCTAGGAATTTGTCACAGTAGCAGTAGAAATTCAATCATCCTGTAGAAATTTAAAAATGCTAGTGCCCAGGTCATATCCCAAATCAATTATATTAAAATCCACAAGATTTAGGGTAGGATGGATGAGAACAAGGCATCAACAATTTTTTCAAATCTGTAGTAGTTTCCAATTTGCAGCCATGTTCACGAGTTGCTACTGTATGTTTATTCACAGGTCTCCATGAGGAATGAAACTGCTTTGGAAAGAACCCTTCATTGGTGGTATGGTCATCACCTATGTTTTGGGGCTATCCCAAGTGTGATTCCATGGTCAGAGTACCAGCATCATCTCAGAGCTGGTTAAAGAACAGATCATCAAGCTAGGTGCCATGGTGCAACCTATAGTCCAAGTGACTCAGGAGGCTGTGGGAGGAGGATCATAAATTCAAAGTCAGAGGCAAACTGTACAACTTAGTATGAGAGGCCCTGGGTTCTAGCCCCCTGCCCAGTACTTAAAAAAAAAGATGGAAAAAAAAAGAAAAAGAAAAGAAGGAAGCAAGAAGGAAAGAAGGAAGGAAGGAAAGAAGGAAGGAAGGAAAAGAAAGAATGAACAAAAGAAAGAAAGAAAGAGAAAGAAAGAAAATAATATGGTCCCCAAATTGCCCCCCCACATCATAATCTGCCTCTAAATGTCAACTCTAAGTGATTTGTCTTGTAGGGCAAGAAAGGTGTAATACATTTCCTTACCCATTTTATGGTTCAGGGATGGTATTTTTATAAGAAAAGAGAAGTTAGCAAAGAAGCAAAGCATGTCAAATTTCTGGGAAAGTTCAGAAATGAAGAGCCAAAGATATGAGAAAATTGTTGTTTTTATGCTTAGGTTCAAAGCCGAATGGAAGCCATGTAGAAATGTGATTGGACATAAAGGATATAATCTGAAGGAAATGGACTGATGGGGGAAATGCGACAAGGCCTGTCTACTCAAACTTTCTTTGTTCTCTCTGGAGTGAGGGTCTTCAAGGGAGAAGGGAGTGGAGATAGTGACATTTCTAGGTTTTAGGGCTTATTTGGGGAGAGAAGTGTTCTAATTTCACCTAAATTGCTTGGGGAGAAACAGGGACAGGAGACAGGAGAGCAAAGGAGAGAGAGAGAGGGTGGGGGAGAATGGGGAAGTGGAAGGAGAAGAAGGAGGAGGAAGAGGAGGAGGAGGAGAAGAGGAGGAAGAAGAAGAGGAAGACGAAGGAGAAGAAGGAGAAGAAGGAGAAGAAGAAGGAGAAGGAGAAGGAGAAGGAGAAGGAGAAGAAGAAGAAGAAGAAGAAGAAGAAGAAGAAGAAGAAAGATGGAAGAAAGAAGAGGAGGAAGAGGAGGCGGAGGAGGATGGGCGATAAATCCAACCAAAGAACATTCATTGATCCCACAGCATCATGCACCACACCAAGTCTGTACTGCCAGCACTGGGGAAGTTGACACCGAATGACATTTCATGTCAGGCCAATCTGTGGTGCACAACAAAACCTTGTACATACACAGACCCACTCAACCACATTCCAACCCCATGATGGTTTGAACACCATGTGGCCCCAGGCATGCCCTGCCTTTGGGAAAAGATGAGATAGCTGGCCCTAGGAGAACATCCAAGGAAATACCAGCTTGTTTGTAAATTTCAAAGAGGAAACACCACCAGGATATCATCCTATAGAAATATAATTAGGATGTAAAAGATGTGCACTCCACCTGCTGTGGCAGTATCCTCTGGAATCACCTGAAAGGCTTTAAGAAGACTTCTACAACCTTGGGCCTGAGCAGAGGGTGGTGCGTGTTTCTCCCCTGGAAACTGCCACATCTGTTTTCCCTGGGGACACGTGAGCTGGTGAGGTTCTATGCTGCATATTTCTCTGATTTTGTAAGGTATAAAATTCTTTCATATTAAGTAAAAGCCAGCAGTATTTGCAATCTGTTAAGACTGAAAGAACTTCAGAGGTCTCTTATTTTCCATAAGTTTGGCCTGAACATCAATCAACCTCTTACAGAAGCACGCCCATTGATAAGCCTGTGGTGATGAGGCATGGGTGATGGAATTAATGCAGAGAACATCTTACTCTGCAAAGTGCTCATTAGTTCACTGTTTTTATTCCATATAGGTGATGAAGTAAAGTGCCGGAGAGTATCACTAACCTAATAAAGCTTCTCATCTTACAAAAATGGTGTTATGCCTCTGATAAATCCATTGTAAATTTAAAACAAAACCCTATGAGGGTCGCTATGAGTCGGATACCGACTCGACAGCACCTAACAACAACAACAAGTTAAAAATGAATTTAATGGACCTGTTAGGCCAGGTCAGGGTGAATGGTAATGGAATGTAAACAGACTGAGATAATGGGAAACAGACTGGTGCATGTGCAGGATATTACTATGAGGTAATCCCATGTGACTGTGACGTGATTGGGCAATGGTTTTGGCAATTAGCCACAATTGTGTAAAAGTCTTAAGAAACCCCTCCACCAGCACTGGGCATGGAGAGGAAAGAATGAGAGGAGAGGGCAAGACATGCAGAAAGGATGGGCCAGGAGAGGAGTGGGGAGCATGGGAAAGCAATGGGGCATGCACAAGGTAACAACCTTGGGCAATGGTACTCTGGAGGAAACAGAGAGGATTGCATGTATACAGTATGTTACACTTGAAAAAATAAAGGAAGAAAAGAAAGTACCTAGCATGTCAAAGAGCTGTACTTTGGGGTATCATGTTTTGAGCTCCAATAATATGCACATTAAATGTTAAGATACAAATAATGCACTGTATTGGTTACTTTCACATCACTGTGACAGAACACCTGGCAGTAACAACTTAAAGGACGAAGAATTTATTTTGGCTCACAGTTTCGGAGAGTTCAGATCATAGTCATTTGGACCCATGGGCTTTGCTAGAACATCATGTTGGTGGGAGCAGGTGGTGGAGGAGAGCTATTTACTCTATGGCTGACTAGGAAGCAGAGGACAAGACAGGATGCAGGTAGGGATCATATGCAGCCAAGGACCTACTTCCTCCAGATAGCACTACCAACTGGGGACCAAGTACTCAAAACACAAGCCTGTGAGAGACATTTTATAGTCAATTCATAACATGCACACTGATGGTTGTTATAAACCAACAAAACTCTAGTACATATAGTTATTTTTAAATCTGTATGTAGATAATTTTTAAACCTGTCCTCAAGGCTACAAATTCCTTTATGAAAGCATTTTTCTTCCTTTCTTCTTTCCTTCCTTCCTTCTTCTCTCTCTCTTTCTCTCTCTCTCTCTCTTTCTTTCTTTCTACCTTTCTTTATTTTGCCTTCTTTTTCTTCTCTCTTTCTTTGTTTCTGTTCCTTCTTCCTTTTACCTATCTTTCTCTTCTAGTTCTTTCTGTACCTTCACTCTTTCTCTGTCCTCTTTCCCTCTTTCTTTTCCTTTTTCCTTTATCTCTTTCCTCTTTCTTTCTTTTTCTGTACCTTCACACCTCCTTCTCTCTTCTCTTCTGTTCTCTTCAGTTCTCTTCTGTTCTCTTCTCTCTCCTCTCCTCTCTTCCTTTGCTTATCTTTAGTGCAGAAGACACATTTCTGACATGCTGAGTAACTGTCTGAATTTAAATAAAATGCAATTGCAACAAAAATTAGCTTGACCAATGCACACTACTATGAAATAGAAATATAACTTAAAATATCAGAAAAAACTAAATTTTAATTTAGAATCAATGTCATTTCACTTTGTATCAGATAAGTTTCTTTTATGCTCTACAAGTACGGATCAATATTTACTAGTCTACTAAGTCCTTAATAATTCCTCAATAATTCTAAACATCTCTCGGGATTTTTCCCCAATAATATTGCCAGAAATATATTGCTGACATGATTTAAATTCCCTTTATAATTTTACATTTTTAAAAATCTAACCTCCATAAATAGAATTATCCTGTATTGGTAGGGTTATGTTCTTCTGTTAACATTTTTCTCCAGTTTGAGTTTGGAGAATTCAATGACAATGCCAGAATAGAATTTGAATTTGAGAAATACGACTATAAACCTCATTCCTATTCCCCATCCTATGCCCTCAAAAACATCATTAATGCACCAGGATTCCCTCCTGTAATGACTCTGAATTATTTCTGAATTCTTTGCATTACTTCTTACCAGAATTTTTGATAGCATTTTAATCAAAGGTTTGGATTATTTACTTATTAGCTTATTTACTTATTTCTTTTTTATCTTAGTTACTTCATTTAATCTCTACATTAAACCAAAGAGCTTGATATCATTCTTGTTCTACTAATGTGGGCATTAAAGTCTAGTGGGAATTCATAGTTTATATCTGATAAGATTCCAGTCTCAGTTTGTCTGATTCCAAGGCTCATGCTGTTAAAACTGTCGCCTGCAGAGGTGTGGCCTAATTTCTTTGCCATGGGATTGACAAGAAGCCACATATTAAAGGACTTTCCCTGGAGATGTCATAGAAAGAACCTTAGTGGGACAGATGGACCATTTGGCTAGTCCTAAGAAGAAGCTTGTTCATGGAATACAGTTATAGTCTATAAAACAGACCACACTGATTTCAAACTAATGACCATTTAGGTTGAATTCTAGTTATTTGCTGAGAGCAAATAAATAATTTCCAATTATGTAGGAAACCTTTGTATTGTGTATGTATACTTTTCCACCTTCATAGCACTGTGCTTTTTCAGAGCATCTGCTTCACTAAGGTGTTTCACTAAGATGAGATCTTATCCAAATAGTCATTCTCTTATTTATCTGTGCAACTGTGTGTAAAGGGTTTCTGTTTTGAGGTTATTATCCAGCACTATTCTTCAAAGAAAGACCTATTAGGTAGTTGGCAATGACCTCTGTTTCCCACCAAGGAGACATCTGAAGGGCTGCTTCTGCAGGAAATGTCAGGCAGGCTTTCTAGTCTTTTACAGCCATTAAGTGTCATAAGTCACACCCCTGACCGTGTGTACGCGTATGTGACTGTATCTGATGAGACAGAAAGATCCAGTCAGTCCAATATGCCACTGATTTTTAAGATGACCACAAACAGGGAGAACAGAAGTTAAAGATCACTGCCAGTTACAGAATAATTAATTCAGAATAGTTTTATTACTGGGAAAGAAATTAAAATTCAACAATGCCAAACTTTGTATCTGGCCATGCTTTGAATGCTGGGTCTACTGGCTACTGGTTTTATGACATTGGCCAAGTCACTTAAGACTTCTGTACCTGTTCTCCTCCTGTAAAATGAGAAATATCTAAATATCAGTGTTATTATTTTAAAAACAAGTCAAGGTACGAAAAGTTCTTTGAATACTACTTAGAGGAGAGTAGACCCTCAGAAAACATTAACCCCTTTAACCCTGCTTTTCCTGAGAGTTGGGACTCCAGGTTATTTCCTTTATATTATTAACTGCATATGTTTTGTGCTCCATAAATCCAAGTTCAAGGCAAGGTACTTTAACTGAGTTCCTCATCGGTTTCATAATTCTATTTACAGTTAATGCTGAATGTACATAGTCATAGTCTTAAATGATATTTCTGCTGCAATGTTTTATGTTAGAATATACTAAGTTCCTACTACTTGCCAATTGCTTTGTAAAATGCTAAAAGAAAAATAGAATAAAATGTACGCTTCCCTTGAGACACTCAAAATCTATTAAAAATCATATTATTTGAACCATGCATCCCATAAAGTTATATGAATAAGCAGGTGTGACCTGAGTGCCATGGAACATGTCTATAATCCCAGCAATTTGGAAGCAAAGGCAGGAGGATCATGAGTTCAAGGCCAGAGGCAGCCTCAATAATTTAGTGAGACCTTGACCCAAACTGAAAATAAAAAATTATCTACAGATGCAATAGAAAGCAGTAGAACACTTGCAAAGTATATACAAGGTCCTTGGTTCAAACTTCAAGTACTATAAAAAAAAAGAGGAAAGAAAAAAGAAGAAAAAGACAGGAAGAAAGAAAGAAAGAAAGAAAGAAAGAAAGAAAGAAAGAAAGAAGTTGTGATAAAGAAACAAAGTATGAGAAAGGTGATATTTCAAATGGGCCTTGAATAAGTAGAAATTTAATAGTAAGATATGAGATTAAGGGACAAATCAAGGGGGAACAAACTTTGAAACAGACTCAAAAGTCCCAAGAAGGACAACGTTTAGGTATTTAAGATTTTGATTGTCAGGAACTTAATAAGGTTTATAAAATGGAAGCATGACAGATATATATCAAGAAAAATAATTAATAAAATGAAAACACAAACTATTTTTAACAATTTTGATCACTGAGGTCTTTGATAATCTATTGTCTCTGTGGTGAGAAGAGTAATGTTCCTCTCAAAATATAG
Organism: Pedetes capensis; assembly: GCA_007922755.1. Classification (NCBI taxonomy): domain Eukaryota; kingdom Metazoa; phylum Chordata; class Mammalia; order Rodentia; family Pedetidae; genus Pedetes; species Pedetes capensis. Next base: position 13,874 of record VMDO01030047.1, on the reverse strand, counting down.
TATACTGCATGAAACCTGTGAATATGTCATCTTACATATATCACAAAAAGAACTTTGCAAGTACAATCAAATTAAGGTTTTGAGATGGGAAGATTATTGTGGATGATCCAGGTGGGCCCAATGTAATCTCAAGCGTTCTTCTAATAAAGGAAGTATTTCAGGATCAGTGGGGAAAGTATGATGATTGGAGCAGTGGTTGGGGGGAAGGCAGAGGAGGCCACGATCTAATGATTTCAGGTAGCTTCTAGAATCGAGAAAAGGAAAGACTTTTCCAAGAGAGCTTCCTGAAAATGTGTAGCCTGCCAACTCCCTTGAGAATTAGAAAGATGATAAATGCATATTGCTGTAAGTTACCTAGTTTGTAGTAATTAATAATAGCAACCATAGGTAGCAATAATATAGTATTTTTGTAATTTCCTAATTATGATATGTTTCCCTTCTATGCTTTGTTATTTTTCACTGTGAACCATATAGTTTCTTTAGAAATTATCTTTGAGACCTCTTTGTGGCCTCAACTGAGGATAAAATTTCTCTGGAGTGTTTTTGTAGGTAATTTTTCTGGAGAGTATTTGCCTGCACCCCAAGGTCTGTGGGAATGAGCAATTCCATCTTACTGCCAAGTATTTTCATGTCATTACTACATTTTTGGATCACTAAGTAAAATATCCCTGATTATGCTTCTGCACCTTCTCTTTTTTATACTATAAGATTTTTTCCTAGGTTTTATATCCTCACATGTATAATGGTTTATAAGGCAAGGCATCAGTACGGTAGTATAGATAGATGGAATAGTTTCTTGAGAGCACGACTCTCCATTCCAGGCCACCTTCTATGATGAGATACCTAAGAACTGTTAGAAGGCTTTTGTGTAAGTTGCTTGAGAAAATCGGGGAAGGTGGTTATTAGTGATTCATGCATTTATTATTATTATTATTGTCATCGTCATCATCTCATTCCTGAATTATGGTTGCTATTTTCCTGCTCTTTTGATGTTGTTGTTGCAATTTCATTGATTTTCACCTTTCTCACACTTTTTAAAACCCTGCAGCCATAGCCCTGTGGCATCTGATCCCGTCAGATCTTGGAAGCTAAGCAGGGTCGGGCCTGGTTAGTACCTGGATGGGAGACTACCTGGGAACGCCAGGTACTGTAGGCTTGGGAGAAGGACCCAGGCAACCCACTCCCAAAAATTGATCCGCCATTGAAAACCCTATGAATAGCAGAGAAACACTGACAATAGTGTTTCACCTGTTGTACAGAGGGTCGCTATGAGTGGGACACCGACTCCATGGCACCTAACGACAACACTTTTTAAGAAACCCAAGAGCTCAAAGAAACGAGATTGAAGTCATAATCAAAACAGAAATGATAACTATATATTATATAGGTTTTATAAGTGCCCTAGAATGTTATATTAGGAATAACCAAATGCCATATACAAAGGCAACATTTTGTTTACTAGAAAATAAAGCTAAAGATGTACAATGGTTTCCATATTCATATTTTGTCTAAAGGCAGATGCTAGCATGACTTGGAGTTTTTCCGGGTTTAAAAACCACAAATTTTATCAAGAATCTCAACCAAAGACAGTTGTTTCCTCCCTAACATCTTTGCAGCAACAAGATGTGATAAAAGAAATCAAGCCATGCCATCCTAATTATGCTATGGGTATGGCACCCTAAGGACATTACTTAGCTGAGATTATGAAATTTAATGCTTCGCTATTAATAAAATGTATGGTGTCCTATAGCATAAATACTGTTATATGTATTTTAGAGACAGAATGAGAAATTCCATTTATTAAATAACCATGTGACTTCTGATGGAATATTTGATTATAACTAAAATTGTATAAATATTTCCTTATTTAATAATAATTCTTTGACTTGCTCAATTAAGTATCTGAAGTTATTCACCTAGAACCTAGAATAGTCTATTTGGAAAGTAGCTTAGTTTGATACCAAAACATAAGGCCTGTCTCAAAGATAACTGTTGATCTTTGTCCCTTTGAAATGCACTTACATATGACACATTGCCCATGCTGTAAATTTGCCACTTTAAATAAGTTACTAAAGATACATCAAAACATTTCTTATTAATTTATTTATTCAACCAGAAATACCAAGTACAAGGCACTTTGCTAAGTGTTCAAAATGCATCAGTTGAAATAGACAACGTTCTTTTGCTGCCCAAACTTAAAAGTCTAACAATTAAACCTTTATAGCACTTGATATATACAGATTTTAAGTATTATGTTAGAAGTATTAGAGAATAAGTAGGAAGACCAAGAGTGTTGTGGGTATTGCAATTTGAACTAGGTAGTTATGGTGGGCCTTCTAAGAAAGCATTATCTGAACAAAACTTATAGTCATGGACTTAATGTGGTTATCTGCAGGAAGAACATTCTATGCAGACGAAACAATGCAAGGGTCCTGAGGCAGAAGCATATTTTGAGTAATTGAGGGATAGTGAAGAAGTCATGTTTATTTGAGTAACAGAAGCAGAGAATAGTAGAAGTTGGAATCAGAGAGGGATTGGAGGAACAGATCCTGCAGGACTTTATAACTCATTAAATGGATATGGGGTATTCTATGAATGAAATGAGAAACCAAAGGACAATTTTGAGTTGAACACTGAATTTAATCTAACTTGTATTTTAAAAGGATCACTCTTGTTGAGTGGAGAATAAAAGTCAGGAAGGAGTATGGAAGATAGAACAGTAAGCAGGCTACTGTATTACCCAGATAAGAAAATTTGCCTTTTATCGGTGTTGTGGCAGAACTAGTGACAGATAAATGGACTAGAAAGTGACTTAATTCTTAGACAGTAAATATGTTGAGTTTCCAGTACCTTGAAGATATGGAATAGATCTTTGTCAAATGATGTGAGGGTGGAATTCCTTTTGATTGTGGATAGATCAGTTCTACAACAACGAGGCTACTGAAAAAGTAATCATGCCTTTAACAGGTGAAACACAGGACATGTTAGATCATCGAGGACAAAACTCACAGCTCTATATTATAAAACTGACCTATTTTTCTCATAAGTAAATGTTTCAGTTTAATTCAATAATCAATCTATTTAATTTCAATGCCAAAAATAGATAATAAACTTTTAATGCACTACTAACAATGAATCCTGGGCTGGGGTTTAGCTCAGTAGGTAGTTGCTCTATACTTTCTTGGGCCCTGGGTTAGATCTCCAGCACTGCAAAAATAGGAGAAGGATGTGGCATCCCACTCCCAAAACAGCCATAGAAAACCCTATGAAAGTAGCTATGCACTGAACATGACTCAGCAGCTTGGCACCTAGCAAGAAACACAACAAGACATGAGTTCTAAATTAAGTGAGGCTTTTTCCTTTTTCTTTCTTTTTTTCTTTTTTTCTTTCTTTCTTTTGTTTACAGGGCATGTTCCATACTAGTTGAGGCTAAGTGCTAATGGTATAGGGAGTAAGGAGAAAGCAAACTAAGGTTAATTATGATTTGCAGAAATAATAGTCCTATTCTCTAGACCTGATTCAAAGTAAACATACAGAGTAGAGTGCCTAAGCATGGAGACTTCATAATTTAAAATTTAAAAAGTAGAAGGAATAGCTATCTTTTCTTCTTCTATCAAAACCACTGGGTGACACAAGTTATTGTTTTTCTTGCTGAGTAAACACCATGGCAGTAAAGAAAGTCTTCACTGAAACGAAGTAGAAAAAAAAATTTCACATAATAAATATTCAATTATTCTTTAGTATATTATGAGTTTGTCATGGACTGTAGTGGTCTTACACACAGGGAACCAAATATACACTCTATCTCTTCTTTAGTCACGTATAGTCACTTTAGGAAAGTTAAGTAATTGTGTTCTCTTTTAGATTCCTTTTTTTAAAGCATTCTGAATATCAGCTAAATTCGTGTAATAGATCATAATTGTCATTTCGTCTTCCATTACTAGCTATTGTTCCCAATTTTGTACATCTATTGAAATATTATTACATGAAATTGGATCTCACTGTCCTTTACTCTCACTTAAAAAAATGGTCATGAAAAAAATCCACAGTGTACTCGGTGTATATTTTCTAGAATAAGAAAGAAAATGTTTAAAGTGGGAGATTGAACAGTTGGTGTCCTGCTAGGAGGAGCTGTTTTTTTTCCCCAGTTGCAACAATAACTTGATAAAGTTGCCATTCTTTTCTACCTTGACTTGTATTTATTAAAATGCCTTTGAAAGGCAATGAAGTGGAGAATGCACTGGCAATCAGGTTAAGTGGCTATGTATTTTAATTCTCTAATGGGAATGAAAAAAAAAAGTGAATAGGACTCTTCCTTTGATACATGCCAAAATAGAAATACTCAGAATGGAAATCTGAACCAGCCTCCTCAGTGCTTAATTAAGCTCTTCTCCTAGCCACACACGGCTTACTTGCCTGAAAGGACTCACTAACAGCATTTATTACATGATTAGCGATGAGCTGGGCTCTGTGAAGGAAGAGAAAACACAAACATACCGACTTTACAATATTGATATTAGAATGACAGACACACTTCAACAGCAGCACCAAGCCAGAAAAATAAGAATTGTATGATAATATTCACAGTACTAGTTGTGAGTTCTGTGTAAGTCCCAGAGCTAACATCACTTCACAATGTTCAGAAAGACTTCATGTTTGAATGTGAGATTTAGGTTGAATCATGAAGGACAGGTGAGATCTGAACATGAAGAGGAGAAAGAGGACCTAGACTCAGAATCAGACAAATCTGCATCTAAATCTCTGCTCCACCAATTACAAGGTGCATGACCCTTTGCAAATCAATACCCACTAGAATACTTCATTGAATATTGAAATTTTACCCAGATCTGTAAGGTAATATTACTGTGAGATTTCATACAGTTGATATATGTGAAGTGCATCACACAGAGCCTATGATACGGTGAGTTCTAAGTAAAGTGGGAATTATTTTTGTTGCTTTTATTGAAAATATTGTTACTGATTAAATCAGGATAGAAGCGTTGACCTCAGAAGATATCTGAGACAGTATGTAACATATGAGCTAGTTTTTAGGACTTTAATACAAAATATTTGCCTGTGAGTTTGGAGAGGGGATTATGGTGTGCAATGTTTATTAACCAGTGAATGTGAAAGCTAAACAATGAAGCATGCATGTTGAATTTTAGTTCAATAAAAGAAAAAAGGAAAAAAAGTATAGTACCGAAAGGTGTTGGTTAGATGCTTTGAAATTAGAGATTCGGAAGTCTTTTGCTTTAGTTTAGATTAGCAATGTGTTTAATCATTTGTAGCAATTGTTTTCCAATAATATAACAGGCCCCACACAAAGTGTAGATGAGGATTCTGAACATACAAGGCTGCGCATCAGAGTGGAATGGGGACATCATTTCCTTTGGGTAGGATTCATTTCTCTTGCATGAAAACACCCAGTGCCTTTTGTTTTTCAATCCAACAGTTCTAGTGGAAATAATTTATGGTAATACAAGCATATAGCACAGGGCATGTAAGGAACTGAAATAAATGTGGGTCTCAAATGAGAAACGTTGGACTGTTGACAATAGCAAGATGATCCTTTGGAAATAGAGCAAACAGGTCTCATCATTTTTTCAAACTAATCAACAAGGGATTCTCATAAAAGAAAGGGGTGGTTAAGTGGCTGAAGTTTCAGTTTTGATTTTCTTTACCTCCACTGAGACAATATTGTTGTTGTTAGGTGCCGTCGAGTAGTGTCCAACTCATAACAACCCTTATAGGGTTTTCAATGGCTGTTTCGGGATTGCCTCAGGAGTGGGTTGCCACGTCCTTCTCTCATTTTTGTGGTGCTGGGAATCAGGACCTCAGAGACTGTAGAGCGGTGCTCTACCAACTGATTTAGCTCATAGGCTGGGATTTAGCTCAGTTGGTAGAGCGCTGCTCTGCAGTCTCTGAGGTCCTGAGTTCGATTCCCAGCACCACGAAAATGGGAGAAGGACATGGCAATCCACCCCCGAGGCAATCCCAAAACAATCAGCCATTGAAAACCCTATGAGGTTCTCTATGAGTGGGACATGACTCAACGGCACCTAACCACCACCACCACCGCCCACTGAGACAATCATTGCCAAGGTCAACTCGTCTTCCCAAACCCAGAGATAAAATTCTATGCAGTTTATAGTATAAGTATTGTTAGAGCAAGTTTCCATTACTATAGCATTGCAAGGGCAATAATTTGTCTTGCAGCTTTAACTTCCTTGGATTTGAAGTCACTTGAAATTAAAATAAATATTTTGGGATAGATTTTTGCAAATTGTGTATTTTGAGATACATGTTATTGATAAGGTTTGAACTCTAGGAAGCTGAGCTAAAGTAACTAACATTAATTTATTTAGATGTTTCAATAGAAATAAATCTTGACATTCAAGTTCAATTTTCACTTACAAGAGATATCTTCAACAAGTAAAAGTGATTGATTCCAATGAAATAGAACAATTGAAAAATATTCTTCTAAATTTATGCTGAACATATAATATTTCTTCAAACCACGTGGGGATTTTTCAAGTAAAAGAAAAAAACTGTAGGTTTTCCTGATTATTTTGATTCTGCTTTAAGCAAGAGATGGTTCTAGAAGACTATAAGATGGACACACCACAAATGTCTCTATCTTTATCACAGTAGACATGAAATGATCCTATTTGGTCTGTTCCAACAGTCCATCCATCCTCTTGACCCCTATTGCCATTCTCTGTCTTTGCAAAAACTAACTTTAAATAGAAGTAGGAGAAAACCAAACATAAATGGACACTACACGTGTATTTGGGCTGGGATTTAGCTCAGTTGGTAGAGCGCTGTGCTGCAGTCTCTGAGGACCTGAGTTCAATTCCCAGCACTGCAAAAATGGGAGAAGGACCTGGCAATCCACTCCCAAGGCAATTTTCAAACAGTCAGCCATTATAAACCCTATGAGGGTCGCTATGAGTCGATACCGACTCAAAGGCACCTAACAACAAGTGTATTTACATCTTTAGAATTGTTAAGAAGAGAACAAAATGAAATTGAACATTAACATATTTCCTCAGGCCAGGATTGGACACTGGGTTTTATAAAGATCATTTTTTCAAATGCTTCTCACGATTAAACATGTACCACTGCTCTGTAAAGAGAGGTTACTGTGACTCCATAGTGTTTTATGATACTCTTTTCCAACAACTCAGTGTGCACCTAAATGGGCTCAAAGAAAAAATGAACAATGTGGTCAATTGCTATTTCTATAGCAAATAATAAATATAGTGCTAAAACTGTTATGCATGTTTGCAGGGTAAAAAATCTGCAATGCTCCATGTGTCTAATAGAAATTGCTCTTGGACAGACTTTCTTCCTGTATCCCTCACAGCATCCCATCAACATTATAAAATATAAACTAAAAGATACTTCAGAGGAAATTACCCATGACCAGAAGCAAATGACAGCCATTATCTCTTTCATAGACTCCCCTTTTAAAAGACAATAAAAGGAAAGGCTATGAAAGGTTAGTATCATAGTGGATGAAGAAGGTAAAACAGCACAAGCTCTTCTCTACCAAAGAATATTCTGCTCCTTTGAAGAACACCAAGAGGATATGGTAGGCTTCATGGGGATGCTTGTGAAGTTACTTGAGGAAATAGAATCCTGTTGACCTTACTCTACTATCTCATGTAGCCAGAGGCCTTCAAAATCTATTTGTATTGCAAGATAAGTAAACATTCTGAGAACATGACATACCAAAAAGGTCAAACCCACGAACTGACAATTGTTGGAAGAAATGTATAATATATAAATAGACTTGCAAAATATATAAATATTACTTTATAAATACTTTTATAAAATATATAGTTATATGTATATATAAAACATGCATTATTTATACTTATATTTATATGTTATTTATTAATTACAAAGTAATATATATTTATTGCTATGATGTGGGTTTAAATGTCCCCCAAAGGCAATATCTTTGAACATTGGGTTCCCAACTGGTGATGCTGTCCTAGGAGTCTCTGGGAACTTTGGAAGGCAGGATCCTAGCTTTGCAGAAGCAGCTGCCTTATATTGAACCATTGGAGGTTCTTACCCAGACTCTGTGGTCCACTTCCTCTCTGTCTCCTGAACATGAAGATGTAAGATTCCATGCCACAAGCCCCACCATATCTGCCCTGCCATCTGCCACTGCCACACCTGGCCTGCTGCCATGGTGGACTGATCCTCTAGTTATGAGCCACCAATAAACATTGTCTTCCATGAGTTTACTTCAGTCAGTTTCTCTCTCACAGCAATACACCACCTCATTAATTAAAGTTTATGAAGACAAACTTTTAAAGTGTTTCACTTAAAAAATTTTACATGTATTTTACCTGTTCTAAATATACTTGCCCCAAATTTTAGTTACTTACTTATAATATTACATATTAAGTATTATTTATTATGTATTGTTTCACAAAAAAGACTATTTGTTCATGATTATTCCTTGTTAACCAATTTCTATAAACATCCTCATTGAAACTCAGAATTTATTCGTGTCACTCTCTTTCTGCCTGGAAGTCACTTTATAAAAGATCTACAGTTGTAAACATTCTTAACTTGTATAACTTTAACAATGTCTGTAATTCATCCTTTTATGTGTGAAAGACAGCCTCTGTGGTTACACAATTCTAGACTGACAGACTCTTTCTTTAAGAATTTGATAATATCAGCCAGGCTTCCAAGGAAGGCTAAGAGAAGATCATGAGTTTGAGGCCAGAGGCAGACTGTGTAACCCAGACAGACCTCTGTCTCAAAAACAAACAAACAACAAAAACATAAAAATGCAAAAAGGAACTGGGATTGTGGTTCAGTTGTGGAGTGCTTGTTTAGGATGCAGAGGCCCTGGATTCAACTCCCCAGTATTAAAAAAAGAAAAGAATTTGTAGATACTACCTGAGAATTTGATTATTTCCATTATTCTATTTATAACTAGAGGCCAAAATGGCTGCCCTTCCAGAACCGAACTTATTTTATTTTATATCTTTTTTTGCCCAATGTTTCCTATAGTCCGCTTAATAATCACAGATATATGAAAGCCACATAATTTTGTTCATGTTTTTATTTTTCAATGTTTAATAGTTTATTATGGTTAAATGGCTATCTTTTGACTTACAGGCCCTAAATAAAGTGCTTATAACTTTGATCTTTCTGTTTCTTAAAAAGAAAGAATGATTAGAAGGCTAGAATATCTTAAAATATTACATATCTCATTCCATACAGAGTAGAGGCAGTCTACTTAGAAAATAGAGATGGGAAATAAATGTATTGAGTTATTTCTTGAGCTAGATATGATGCCACGTACTTTACAAACAAAACCTCATTGAATTCAGACAACAATTACTGTGGATTAGCATTAGCATTCCTATTTTACAGGTAAGGAAGATGGGATTCTAAAGCTGAGTTTTGTTCTATTTTACCTCTTGATTATAAGACTCTGTATGCCTTTTAAGCAGAGGTGCACTGTCTTATCCGTCTTTCTGTTCTTTGCAATTAATGTTGGGGGCAATAGTCAAGGGCATTCAGTTGGTGGAACAATTCTGGTTTCTCTCTACCTGTTCACCTTCTCAGAGGCTGTGGAGTGACTCATCTGGTCAACAAAGTTGGAAAGAATAAACTGGATATGCTCCAATTCATCTCCCCATCCTTTTTCTCATATGGACATGAGAAGCTACCCCTGGAGATCAGGAATCCTTTCCTCCATGCCTTGCATCCTACCTGATCTTTCTTTGCACATATGTGAGCCTATCTCTCTCCGACACAGGCATGATGTGATAGGAAAGTCTATCTACTATGGTTGTTATTGTTAGGTGTCCTCAAGTCGTGTCCGACTCATAGCGACCCTCATAGAGTTTTCAACGGCTGACTGTTTTGGGATTGCCTTGGGAGTGGGTTGCCATGTCCTTCTCCCATTTTGCAGTGCCTGGGAATCGAACTTGGGACCTCAGAGACTGCAGAGCAGCACTCTATCAGCTGAGCTAAATCCCCGCCCCTACCTACTATGGGGAGTAGTAAATAGAAGAGTGCTTTTGCATTACTGTGATGAAAATGCTTGACAGAAATAAACTTAAGGGAGGAAAAATTTACTTGACTCATGGTTTTAGATTGTCAGCCCATAGTAGTATGGAAAGCAGAGTGGAGCACGTTGCAGGGCTTGTGGCAGAGAATAGCTCTCCACAGTGATGCAAAAGCTAACTGATATAGGTCAGTATCTGAACGTATCAAATTTGCCTAATTATACCTTGCTTTGCCTGTGTCTCCATAGTTAGGAACTAAAATATGTGATCCTTTAGCATCCTGTGTCAACCCAACCATCCTCCTTTAGCTCCAACACCATAAATAAACCACATTCAATAATAAGCATTATGGGCGTTTTAAGATGATGACTGCAAAATGAGGCCAGTGAGGACACCATTTCAAAATGTGTTACCCACAGTATTCTCAAATTATATTCTTTTATGAGCTCCATCCAGCTTCTGTATGTACCCTGAAACATTGGCAGTTTCCCAAATGGAGCTCAGTTTCAGTCAATTACTTGGCATGAAGAGTAATACCTGAGTCCTCCCTCATCAATAGATGAGAGGAATAGCATATTATATAAATCTTATATTTGAACTACAAGGCAGGGGAAAGTAAAATATTCTAAAAAATGAGAGAGTTATTAGTATGATTAATAGGTATATAAATGGATGGTGGCAGAATGCCATATCTATATCTGCCTGACCTGAGATAAAATGGAGAAGAATTATTAACCAAATTTGACTTGCCTTCACTATCCTGTCATTTGAATGATATTGTACAGAATATCTCATTCTAATTGGGACATTTTTATTGCTTTCTTTTTTCCCTCAGTTTATTTTGCTACATCATAATTTTACATGGTATTCCATATTTTATTTTCATCTGTCTTTACCTATCACTTGAATCATGTACAATAATGCTTTGCCTAATGAATTTATTATACTCAGTAAATGATGATTTTGCAAATTTTATTCTTTCTTTTCTTTTTATTTTTTTCATATTCTCTAAATAGACAGCATTTTCCAAAATGGATAAGTGAAATTACCCACATACTCATGTGGATTGTCAATACAGGGAAAAGAAATTTGTCCATTTAAAAACACAAGACTAAGGGATGGTAATTTTAGTTTATAAGTTACTGAATTTAACATATTAATAGGGAAAACCTTCAATTTGTTTCCTTTGGATGATATGTAGACAGATTCTTTCGTCTGGATTAAAGCACATGTAATTCACTGGGGTAATCAGAAGAACACAGCTTCCTAAACATGCCCATACACAAATCCCTACATTGTGGTTTGAATATAACATCTCCCACCAAACTCATGTTTGAATACTTGGTCTCCAGCTGGCAGTGCTGCTTTGGGAGACTCTGAATCTCTTGGAAGTGGTCGCTTGCTGGCAGACGTAGGTCACAGGGGTGGCCCTTTGAAGATGACCCACCTCTGAATTTCAGCTTGCCATGCTCTTCTGCTACCAGCTACCAGGTGAAGAGCTTTCACCATGCAGCCCCATCACCATTTCACCACGGACCACCTTGCTTCTGTGGACTGACATCCTCGGACTTGAGAGTCAGGTAAATTTTGCCTCTCTTAATTAGTTCTATCAAATACTTTTTCACAGTGACTCAAAAGCTAATATACCATAAAACTTATAAATACTTCAGGTCACATGGCAAATAAAACCTCAGTTTAATGATGAAGTTAAGGTGGTCAATGAGCTAGCTTTGAAAGAGAGAGATTATGCTGGATTATCTGAATTGTCTCAATGTAATCCAAAGACCTGAAATGGTGGCAGAGGGAAACAAAAGTCACTGTTAAGAGTGATGCATCATGAGAAAGATTCTAGCAGCAATTGCTGGTTTTGAAGATGGAAAATGACTATGAGCCAAATAACACATAGCCTTTAGAAGTTTTTGAAAAGGTAAGAAAACAACGTGTCCTTCAGAAATGGAGAAACAAAATTCCAGAAGGAACAGAGCCCTGCCATACCTTGATTTTACCCCCAGGAGACTCCTTTCAGATTTCTGACCTCTAGGATTATAAGAGAATAAATTTATGTTATTTAATAAACCAAGTTTGGAGTAGTTTATTGTAGTATACAGGAAACTAATTCTCATAAATATTTTTTTTCCGTAGGAGTTTATAAACTCTCCACTTCTTAAGGCTGTTGTTGTTGTTGTTGTTAGGTGCTGTTCGAGTCGGTATCCGACTCATAGTGAACCTCACAGGGTTTTCAGTGGCTTCATGCTTCAGGATTGCCTTGGGAGTGGATTGCCACATCCTTCTACCATTTTTGTGGTGCTCGGAATTGGACTCGGGAACTCAGAGACTGCAGAGCAACGCTCTACCAACTGAGCTTGATAAGTGTGGTCAAATCAGATCAAATTCATGATAACCCTAAATACACCAGTATAAAATGCTCCTCAACACTGTGCCATGCACAGTCTTTTTATGTTTTATCTATTGTTACAGTCACTATGTTTCTTCTCATTTTGAGCTATTCCACGTCAGCAAAAGGAGGTCCCAGGATCTTTACTCCATTCCCATCATTAAGGTCAACTCAACTTTGAGGAGGGCTGGGATTTAGCTCAGCTGGTAGAGCACTGTGCTGCAGTCTCTGAGGTCCCGAGTTCAATTCCCAGCATCGCAAAAATGGGAGAAGGACCTGGCAATCCACTCCCAAGGCAATCCCGAAACAGTCAGCCATTGAAAACCCTATGAGGGTCGCTATGAGTCGGATACTGACTTGACAACACCTAACAACAACAACAACAACTTTGAGGAAACAACTTTTCCCCTGTCATTTCTTGAAGGATTTCCAGCCTGAGGGTACTCATTTTCTGGCACTGTATTTGACAGTGCTTCTCTGGTATTCATAGGGTTTTCAATAGCTAATTGTTTCAGAAGTGGGCTGCAAGGTTCTTCCCCCTAGTCTGGCTTAGTCTGGAAGCTCAGCTAAAACTCCTCTACCATGAGTGACCCTACTGGTATCTGATATACTGGTGGCATAATTTTAAAGATCACAGCAACATACAAGCCCGTACAGCATGACAAGTTGACAGACACATGGGAGCCCTTTAGGGCTACATGGTTAAAATGAGGCATTTCAATTGCTTATATAAAATCTAGTGTTTTATGGCTTTATTTTAAAAGGTTTTCCTACTAGCATTTAACATAACCTGAAACAATTCTCTTTGTTTATTACCATTTCAAATGAATGCAAAATAGGTTGTAAAAGGACAGCTTTTTAATCTGTTTTATTGATTGAGTTTAGAAACTAGAACAATGCTTATTACATATGTGGTATTCCATATGTATGGTATTTCACTCATATTTATGGTATGAATAGGTGAGTGAATAATAGAGTATTCACTAATAATGGATATGTGAGTGAGTAAATCAATAAACTAAAGCAACTTTTCATATATGTCTAAAGAAGTATGTAAGTAAGAATATAGATTCTGGTTAATACTTCCTGATGAATTTCAACTTAATTTGCTTTTCCTAATATTTTACTTTCTTTGCCTCAAGAATGAATTTTTTTCTGATTGATTTGCTTATTAATTACTCATGTACTAACTAATGTCTATGAAGTTATTCTGTATATCTAGACTGATCGTATTTCTCTGGTGACTCCCAGTAAATCCCTTGTTGCTGTTCTTGTTGTTGTTGTTTGGTGCCCTCAAGTCAGGTCTGACTCATAGCAACCATATGTACAATAGAATGAAGCACTCCTTGACACTATGTTGTGCCCAGAATATGTCAGTGCTTCTCTGCTATTCATGAAACACATGAAAAAATGCTTAATATCCCTAGCCATTG
>VMDO01030046.1:0-21848 GCA_007922755.1 Pedetes capensis | reverse complement strand
ACTTCAATTGATATCGAGAGATGATTTTTATATACATGAGGGGGTTATTTAAAATATGTACAACAAAAAGCATACATTTGAATTAGAAAGTGTTTCAAATGGTGACCCTGAAATTTTAGTACAACAACTGGAAATCTGCTATTGTACATGTATTTGCATTTCTTATTGCTAGATGTGAAAATAAAACTACACTATTATCTTGAAAATCAAAAACAAGATGGTGTTTTCAGACCTGAATCATGATTACAAGTTCATGTTTATCTGCCCACTTGCATTTTCTTTCTTCCTGCAGCCTGGGAAATTAAGGCAATGTAACAATGCCAAGACCTTCTGGCAAAGACCGTATATTGGAAATGATAACAATGTCCCATCATCTTTCAATCATTCACCTGATTTTTTTTCATTCCTGGGAGGTTGAATCCACATGGTAGGCAACTGTTCTACCACTGAGAAACACTCTGCTACTTTTTCCTTTTTTATTTTGAGACAAGGTCTCACTAAGTTGCACAGGCTGCCTCTGGCCTCTAACAAACAATCCTCCTGCCTCAGCTTCCTGAGTCCTTAGGATTATAGATATGCAACATAGCACTTGACTCTCACCTCTTTTAAAAGAGAAAACACACTCTTTCCTTGTTTCAGCTATGCCACACACATTGAAATCTCTTCATCACATCATCTTAGGTGAAACACCAACAAATACAGGTAATAGAATCTGTGGGGAGCAATTTTTGAAGTGGTGCAAAAATTTTTATCATGTATGGAAGGAAATTTGATAATATATACTAAGTCATAAAAATTAATTTTCTTTAAACAGTTCAACTTCCAGGAAGTGATACAAATACAAAACAAAACAAAGAAACAAACAACAAAGAAAGCAAACAAAACCGCACAAATGTCCAAAGATGATTGTGTATAATTGGGAAAACAAGAAAATAGTATTTGTTGTTCAGTAGAGAATCAACTCAACATATTTTGCAGCATTTGTTAAGGTGTAGTAGACAGCTGTTGTGGCTGCCTTAATAGCTGCCTTCCCCCTATTGGTACAAAGGCTCTCCTCTGGGGATCCATTCTTCCCCTACTGAGCTCTATGCCTCCTGTTTCTAGTATATTTTGAGAAGGTAAACAGCTTACAAATTCCTTAGGAGCAAAGTTGGAAAACTACTACTTAATTAGACTATAGAACAAACATTCTGTTTTAAACTCTAAAGTGTATCCATTTTATTGCCTGTCTTTTAAAAACAAAATTTTAAAAGCTAACACTACTGCAGAATATTGGGATTATTGGCTCAAACTTTCTTCCTTTATGTAATTAAATAATTTAGTACAAAGTATAGCAACTAGACTTTCTTTGACATTCAGTCTTTTGAATTGTATCAAAATAACCAGAGGAATTATTTTTGCTTTTTTTCTACAGGATTTTTAAATTTTCTATTTCAAAATGTAATATTACAAACATAACATGTATGTGCCAACCACATATATATTTCCCCTCACAATATTTTGTTTCAATTTTATTTCTTACTAAAGAAACATTAATGATAATAACAGCCTCATATCAGTTTCTCATAGACTCAGGATTTTTTTCCTTTCTTAAAAACAGATTCTAAATAATCTTGCAGAAATTTACTTTCATGGAATTTCTTAGAACATACAGGTTATATTAAACTACAGAAAATGGAGAAAAATTAAATTATAGGACTAGACAGAATTATTATACTAAATTCATTGGAATATATTTTTAAGAGTGATTCAGAAAAAATACGTGTAACCCCCTTTTTTTTTTTACCAATGTACCATATTTACTAATGTACAAATGAAGTGTTTCATTCCAGTTAAACACCTCTGAAATGTAGATGTGTCTTAGAATTCATTTTACCTTAT
The DNA here is from genome assembly GCA_007922755.1 of Pedetes capensis. Lineage (NCBI taxonomy): Eukaryota > Metazoa > Chordata > Mammalia > Rodentia > Pedetidae > Pedetes > Pedetes capensis. The sequence continues at coordinate 19,967 of VMDO01030046.1, read as the reverse complement.
TGGTGTCAACCATGAGTCAGACATAACAAATAATGTCATTTTCTATGTATACCTAATGGTAGATATGGTTATAGATGGTCCTATCAGTCTTTAAAATTTTAATTTTTTGCATTATTGACATTACATGTGTGAAATTGACTTCATCACTGACTACAAAGTGGTTACAATATAATTTAGAAACAAAAATATTAGTAACTTTAATATTTCTTTTATCAAGAAACTACAGGTCATACCACCGGAAGCAGATAGTGGCATAAATTTGACAATATAGGAAGAAACACTTATGGTTGGAAGATAAACCATGATTCCTTATTCCCTTGTGAAGCACACACTGGAAGCTTTATGAGACATAAGATTGCCAAATACATACATGTTAATGAGGCTGTGTTACAAAAGAATTTTTTATAATATAATGTGAAAGAAAACTGAAAGCCCAAGAAATTGTAAAATATTTCATATTAATTCCTTTTACTTTCATGGTAGCTGGAAAGATAACTGAAGAAAATATTATGTCATAATTTAATTTGAAATATTTTAAATTTCATATTGTTATAAGAATGTGGTGCAACTTATTAGGATGCTATCTTATATTTTGAAAAATTAACATTGAAACTACTAAATATAAAAATGCAGGAAAATTCAATATTGTTTCAGCATTCTCCCTAATACCTTTCCACTTCTCAGTCTAAGAGTTCAGTTGTCCCTTAATACACTGTCTCAAACACATACCTACGTATGCTCTCCTTATCACTGTATACTTGTTGTTGTTGTTGTTAGGTGCCCTCGAGTCGGTGTCTGACTCATAGTGATCCTCTGTACAACAGGGGAAACACTATTGTCAGTGCTTCTCTGCTATTCATAAGGTTTTCAATGGCAGATTGATTTTTGAGAGTGGGTTGCCAGGTCTTCCTCACAAGCCTACAGCACCTGGTGTTCCCAGGTGGTCTCTCATCCAGGTACTAACCAGGCCTGACCCTGCTTAGTTTCCGAGATCTGATGGGATTGGAAGCCACAGTGCTATGGATTGATTTTTGGGAGTGGGTTGCCAGGTCCTTCTCCCACCTCTATATGTAGAGTTGTGTATATCTACACATATGCACAAAATATATTCCATCTAATTTTCCAAGATGAGTATTTGCTTAGTTTATTTAAGAATAACTTTTCTATTTCTCTGAAAATTTTGATTTTTTGAAGTATAAATCAAAATACTCAATATTTCAAAATCTGAAGAGTATGGTAAACCATTTTATTTATTAACAATTTACTAAGTATGGTAGCAAAAGGGAGTACTTATGAACTTATTTCCTGCATGACACACACACTGTGACATAAATATGTACCTGAATGCTCCTGAGCTGAATAGGGATTTAGTTCAATTTTCTCAGTCTATTAGAAGTGATAGTTCCTTGGCATGGCTACTTCTTTTAGGAGTTGATGAATAATTTGCTGCTGTGAAATAGACAGGAACTCAGCTTTGAATCTCTCCCAGGAACATATGCCCATTTAAAAAAACTAAGACTTTATGTCCATTCTCTGTTTTCTTTTAAAATTTTTTCTTACATTTTAAGTATTAAACCTACTTTATCGTCTTAATTTGGCAATCTGCCAAACACCCTGAAAATGATTTTAATAAGGTTTATAAGATACTCTTTAGTCTTTTAACACATAAAGAATGATTTTGCATGATAGTCTGTCCTATTTATATATCATTATAAAGAAAAATAAATCAAATGGAGACCTTTTGGCTTAGTCTTTTAGAAATAGCTTCAGAGTTGTGATAACAGCCTCTCCAATGTATTACCTTTGGTAGTCTCTCTGTGGCATTACTAATTCTTTACTTGTAGTTGTACTCTACTCTAGTTTACTTGTACTCTAGGATATTTAAGGAAAGAACTCAAGGTTCATGTGAACTTAAATTAGAAAAATGCATTAACCTTGGTTTTACTAACCTCTAACTGAAAAATCAGCCTTTTCTATTGAATAAGAACATAGGAAAAATACTTAGTAGTACCTATGACATTCTCGTCAAGACGAATGATAACTATTTCAATAGTATATTACTTACAGATATTACTATATGCAAATTATATTAGCCAATAGATCATTAGGAGACAGGAAGATGCTTGTTTCCTAAACTCATTGCTTTAGAACCATAGTGATCCTAACACATTCAAATTCAATGAGAAGTTACATAGGCAAAATGAGTTCTCTGGTAAGGGTTAATGGCTATTCATGGTCTCTCATACGACCTTTTACTAAGTCATATAAAAAGTGAGCCTGAAGGGCTGAAGGTATAGCTCAGTGGTACAGTGCTTTGTTTAGCATGTGTGTGAGGCCCTGGGCTCCATCTGCAGCAAGAGTGGACACACACACACACACACACACACACACACACGCGTGCTGGATAAAGAGTAGTCCTAGTGAAGGCGTGTTCATTCATTCATTTTACAAATATTTCCTGCTCCACTATTAATTTGTAACCTTGTGTCAACTTCTAGTGCTAAAGTGGTTAAAGATAACCACTTTGTGACTCCCATGAAAAGAACTCATACCATTACAGAAATACATACGAGAAATAAATATTACAATGATTCATGATGAACATGGTGATAGAGTACATTGCATTGATGAAATGTAGGCATATGGGATTATTCAATAAATGCTAAAAAATAGTATTTTGATGTTCAGTGATTGGCTAGATTTTTCACATCAATGACAGAAAGTGTTCAAGGTCACTTCTAGGCTTCCATTTCACCACTGTAATAGAACACAGAGGAAGAAGCCAGTTATTAAAGATAAACTATTGATTTTAAAATAAATTATAAACACCAAAGTTTTAATGGAAATTTAATTTCATGCTGATATTATACTAGTAAAATGGACTTTATGTTTTGATATTCTAATAGAATATATTTAATTGCAAAATGTGAAGTCACTCATCTGAGTCATTTTAACAACTACGATGTTGCAGATAGTGTCAAGACTTCTCAGGTAAAGTAACAATAATTACATATCTTGATTTTGAATATTTTTCTGACTGTATTAATATGCACTACTCCAGATGGAGTTACGCATGTTGACATAATATGTGGTTGATTATGGAAGCTAGAGATGTAACTTTTTGAAACCACAATTCAGAGAAGCTCTATCTCTAAAGGTTGTCACTCTCATTGCTAGAGTAAGTGTTTATGATCCTTCAAAATGCATGTGAGGAAATCCTAATGGCCAATGTGATTGTCTTAGGAGGTAGGGTCTATAGGAGATAATGATACAGGAGCTCTCATGAAGGTATCAATGGTCTTAAAAATGATAATATTGTTAATATACAAATTAATGGGTTTCATAATGACATTTCCATCCCTGCATATCATTGAACATTGCTCATGTTCTGATCCCCTCATTACCCTCTCATGGCCCTTCTCTCCTCCTCCAATTGTGCACTTCTTCCTTATAATCTCCTTTCTGATTGCATGTTATACACACACACACACACACACACTCACACACACTCACACACACTTGGGTGCCAAAATGTATACATATTTCAAGAGATGTCACTTATGTATTACTATTTGAATTTGAATTTAATTATGATAGTAACCACTTTGAACAGTTCTTCTAATTGCAGAATTCAAATGTTATTTGTATTCAATTTTTGCTATCAGTACATATTGAGTATTACAACTTTAATACTTAAAATGTGTATAGTATTTTGGCAACTTCTGAATCTATTTATTAATCTGGAGCCTGCAAATGAGAGAAAATATGTGATATTTGTCTTCAACCCATTGTCATTTATCACCTCTCCCCCTACCTTTTAGTCCACTTTCTCCCCTCAAATAGTCCCCTTTCTACTTTCATCACACACATACATCTTGAGAGAGAGGGAGAGGAATAGAGAGAGAGGAAAAGAGAGAGGATATTTTTTCTCTTTTTATGTGGGAAAAGTATATTCAAAAAGTCATAAATTTGCACCTACCTCCACAAACTCTGACAAGCAGCATTATAACACACACAGAGAGAAAGAGGGAGAGAGAGAGAGAGACAGAGAGAGAGAACATAAAAGGAAAATAACCAGGTTTGACTAAGAATAGAACTATAAACTACAACCTAAAACCAAATCAAGAAGCTAAAATGCCAAAACAAAACTTCTATAACAATTATTCACGAATAGTCAGGATATGATTAATAACTACTAGCTTCCCTAACTCTCACCACCTGTACAGGAACACACCCTTCAATATGTGACCAAACAGAGAAAGCCAAATATGGTATCCTAACCAACCATATGCCTGCAGACATACCACTGTGGCCTCTGATCCCATTAGATCTCGGAAGCTGAGCAGGGTCAGGCCTGGTGAGTAGTTGGATGAGAGACCACCTAGGAACACCAGGTGCTGTAGGTTTGGGAGAAGGACCTGGCAACCCACTCCCAAAAATCAACCTTCCATTGAAAACCCTATGAATAGCAGAGAAGCACTGAAAATTGGGTTTCACGTATTGTACATAGGATTGCTATGAGTCGGACATCGACTAGATGGGACCTAACAACAACAACAACCAACCATATAAGATACCCCTCTTCATTAACTGGCCTCCAGATTCCAGATGCCAACACACTTTAATGAAGGCATAAGTAATGGTTAAGAAATGGTTGTACTATTTTTGAATCATAAAGCTCTCCCTCATCCCCTCCACTAGTTTTGGGTCTCTTCCAAAAGCAAGCTGTAGTGGTTGACACCTTGGTACAGCAATCTATGAATAAATAGCATGTGTTTGTTGTTATCTGGGTGATGTTATTTTCACAGAACATTCCAGTCTATTGCATTGGTAATTTTTTTCTTTTTCACTTTTCAGTATTGCAAGGTGGAACCCAAGCCTTCATGCAAGTTTTGTAAGCATTCTACCTCTGAGATGCACTCCCATACTCTTTTTTTTTTAAATTTTTTATCATGAGACAGGGTGTCACTAAGTTACACAGGTTGCCTCTGGCCTCAAATTTGTGATCTTCCTGCCTCTGCCTCCTGAGTCACTGAGATTGCAGGCATGCATCACCATGCTCAGTTTACAGAGAGTCTTAACACCAAAGACAGACAAACTTCATTGATCAGGTTGTTTAGAAGAGGCAATTGTACCTAATATATCATTGTTGTTGTTGTTAGGTGCCATCAAGTCGGGTCCGACTCATAGCAACCCTATGTACAGCAGATAGAAACACTTGCCAATTCTGTGCCAGGCACAGGATCTTATTTATGTTTAAGCCCATTGTTGCAGACACTGTGTCAATCCATCTGGTGGAGGGTTTTCCTCTTTTGCGTTGATCTGCCACTCTTCCAAACGTGATGTCCTTCTCCAGGGAATGATCTCTCCTGACTACATGTCCAAAATATGTAAGACGCAGTCTGGCCATTCTTGCTTCCAAGGAGCACTCTGGTTGTACCCTTTCTAGGACAGATCTGTTGGTTCTTTTGGCAGTGCATGGTATATTCAATAGATGTCTCCAGCACCACAATTCAAAAGCATCAAACTTTTTCTGTCTCTCTTGTTCAATGTCCAGCTTTCACAACCATATGATGTCACTGAAAATGCCATGGCATGAGTCAGACGCACCTTCATCTTCAATGTGACATCTTTACTTTTCAACACTCTAAAGAGATCTTTTGCCACAGCTTTTCCTAGAGCAATGTGTCTTTGGATTTCTTGACTGCTGCTTCCACGGGTGTTGATTATAGAGCCAAGCAAAGCAAAATCTTGGACAACCTCAATCTTTTCTCCATTGATTGTGAAGTTGCGTGCTGACACAGTTGTAAGGATTTTTGTTTTGTTGATGTTTCGTCATAGCCCATATTGAAGGCCATGATGTTGATCTTCATCAGTAAATGTTCTAAATCCTCTTCATTTTCAGCAAGCAGAGTGGTGTCATCTGCATAACGCAGGTTGTTAATGAGCCTTCCTCCAATCCTGATGCCATGTTCTTCCTCAAAAAGTCCAGCTTCTCGGATTATTTGCTCAGTGTATAAATTGAAGAGATAGGGTGGAAGTATACAGCCCTGATGCACACCTTTCTCAACTTTAAACCACTCAGTGTTTCCTTGTTCTATTCGAACAACTGCCTCCCGGTTCATATACAGATTTCTCATGAGCACAATTAGGTGTTCTAGTATTCCCATTTTCCGAAGTGTTATCCATAATTTGTTATGATCCACACAATCAAATGCTTTTGCATAGTCAATAAAACATAGACAGACATCTTTCTGATATTCTCTGCTTTCAGCTAATATCCACCTGACATCAGCAATGATGTCCCTAGTTCCCCGCCCTCTTCTGAATCCCGCTTGATTTTCCGGTAATTCCCTGCTATGTATTGCTGCAGTTGCTTCTGAATGATCTTTAGTAGAATTTTGCTGGTGTGCGATATTAATGATATTGTCTGACAGTTTTCACATTCAATTGGATCCCCTTTTTTTGGAATAGACAAATATATGAATCTCTTCCAGTCAGTTGGCCAAGTAGCTGTTTTCCAAACTGTTGGCATAAACATGTTAACACCTCCAGTGCTGCATCTGTTTGTTGAAACATCTCTATTGGTATCCCATCAATTCCTGGAGCCTTGTGTTACACCAGTTCTTTCAAGGCAGCTTCGACTTCATCCTTCAACACCATTGGTTCCTCTTCGCATGCATTCTCTTGGAATGGTTGGTCATCTAACAATTCTTTCTTGAATAATGACTCTGTGTATTCTTCCCATCTTCTTTTGATGTTTCCTGCATCATTTAATATTTTCCCTGTAGAATCTTTCACTACTGCCACTCGAGACTTGAATTTTTTCTTCACTTCCTTAAGCTTGAGAAACACAGAGCATGTTCTTCCCTTTTGGTTTTCTGCCTCCAGCTCCTTGCATATGTTATTATAATATTTGTTTTTGTCTTCTCGAGCTGCTTTCTGAAATCTTCTTTTTAGTTCCTTAACTTCCTCATGTCTTCCTTTTGCTTTAGCTGCTCGACGTTCAAGGGCAAGTTCCAGTGTCTCTTGACATATAACTTGGTCTTTTCTTTTTTTCTTGTCCTTTTAAGAACTTTTTGCTTCCTTCTTGAATGATATCTTTTATGTCATGCCAAAACTCTTCTGGTCTCCTATAATTTGTATCTAATGCACTAAGCCTATTTTTGAGGTGGTCTCTGAACTCAGTTGTGATATACTCAAGGTCACACCGTGGCTCTTGTATACTTATTCTAATTTTTTCAGCTTCAGTTTGAACTTGCATATGAGAAGTTGATGGTCTGATCCACAGTCAGCACCTGCTCTTGTTTTGGCATATTGTATAGAGCTTTTCCATCGTCTCTTTCCACATATGTAGTCAATTTGATTCCTGTATGTTCCATCTGGTGAAGTCCATGTGTATAGTCTCAGTTTATGATGTTGAAAATATGTATTTGTAATGAAAAGGTCATTGGTCTGACAAAATTCTATCATGCGATCTCCAGCTTCATTTCTGTCACCAAGACCATATTTTCCAACTACTGACCCTTCTGCTTTGTTTCCAACCTTTGCATTCCAGTCACCAGGGATTATCAGTATGTCTTGATTGCATGTTTGATCTATTTCAGATTTCAGAAGCTGATAGAAGTCTTCCCTTTCTTCATTTGTGGCCTTAGTGTTGGGTGCATAAGTTTGAATAATAGTCATATTAACTGGCCTTCCTTGTAGGCATATGGATATTATTCTATCACTGACAACATTGTATTTCATGACAGATCTTGAAATGTCTTTTTTGATGATGAATGCAACCCCATTTCTCTTTAGTTTATCATTCCCAGCATAGTAGACTATATGATTGTCTGACACAAAATGGCCTATGCCGGTCCATTTTAGCTCACTGATGTCTAGAATGTCAATGTTTTGCACTCCATTTCTCTTTTAGCAATTTCTAATTTGCCTAGATTCATACTATGTACATTCCATGTTCCTATTATTAATGGATGTTTACAGTTGTTTCTCCTCATTTTGAGTCATGCCACATCAGCAAGTTGAGCACCCTGCGGCTTTATTCCATTTCCGTCATCAGGGTAGACTCTACTTGGTGGAGGCAACTCTTCCCCAGTAGTCTTTTGAGTGCCTTCCAACCTGGGGGCCTCATTTTCCGGCACTATATCTGACAGTGTCTCTCTGCTATCCATAGGGTTTTCAATGGCTAGTTGTTTCGGGAGTGGCTCACCAGGTCCTACTCCCTAGTCTGTCTTAGTCTGGAAGCTCAGCTGAAAACCTGTCCACCTTGGGTAACCTTGCTCATGTCCAAGGTTACAGTGGCAGAGCTCTCAGCTTCATCGCACCACGCAAGCACTCACAGTGTGGCAAACTGTCACACGTGCAGGGGCTCTGATGGTAAAATAATTAATACAAGGATGCATATATAGCATAAGAAAAAGAGAAGGAGAATAGAAAGAGGGAAGAGAGTAAAACAAGAAAGGAGAAAAAATAAAAATAATAAAAGAAAATAAAAAATCTCACACATACATGCTCCCACCCACGTATAAACTCGGTTGTAGTCAGGTGTGGTTGTATACACCTGCAATCCCAGTGGCTTGGGGGGCGGAGGCAGGAGGATCGCAAGCCCAAGATCATAGGCAGCCAGTGCAACCCCGCAAGACCCTGACTCAAAAAGTAAAAAAAAAATATGGGCTGGGGGCACAGCACGGTAGTCCAGCACCTACAAAGCGAATAGGCACAAGACCCTGCTTTCAAACAAAACAACAAAAACAAACAAACAACAACAACAAAAGAAAACCCAAGAAACAAAAACAAAATCAAAACAAAAACAAAAACAAAACCATGCATACAAGCTCACACACGCATATAAATCACTTCTAGTCTGGTGCGGTGGTGCACGCCTGCAATCCCACTGGCTTGGGGGGCGGAGGGAGGAGGACCACAAGCCTGAGATCAGAGGCAGTTTGTGCAACCCAGCAAGCCCCTGTCTCAAAAAGTAAAATAATATGGGCTGGGGCCCAGCGAGGTGGTCCAGCACCTACAAAGCAAGCAGGCACAAGACCCTGGATTCAAATCCCCATACAAAAAGAAAAAAAAAAAAAAAAAACCCTTGTATGTTCTTGTAGGTGTACTGTAGGCACCCAGTTCCACAGGGTGAAGTTGATACTGCAGGAAGCAGTGCTCCCTCCAGAACTGAACAGTCTGTCTTAGTCTATAGAGATTTTGCTGATTATGTAGAAAATGGCAGATTGCCCCACAATGACCAAAGAGATGGTTCCAGGAAATATTCTGTGTCTATTGTCTTGTTTGAGAAGCAGTGGAGCCTGTGGGGTCCTCCCTGGGGTTCTCCCTGTCCCAAGTAGTTCAGGCACCAATTCCCCAGATCAGAGATTTCCAGCCCAAAGCCTATAGCATGGAGGGAATATGGCTGCTATCGTGGATTTTTATTATTATTATTTACTTATTTATTTATTTATTTTTTATTGCTGGCTTTCCGCCCACTTGGGAGACCACTTGGGAGGACCAAATCCTCTTGTGGGCAGGATGGTATTCAACCCCCCCAGAGAGAGTCTGTAATAGGTCTGCCATGCACAGTGATTGTGCTCAAAACTCTTCTTATTGTGTCTAATTGTCCCACAAGACTCTGCCAAAAAGGAGCACTCTGTCCGCGTGCGGATCAGCCACCTCCGCAGACCTCACCTTTCTCCACAGTGCAGTGGGATGACTTAGGATCCCCTCTGGTGTGTCTGGGGTCCAGGCATATGTGTGCCCGTAGGTCTGTGGAGATTGCATCTGTATGACTGTCCCACCACAACAGGAGGGAGCGAGCCGCATTTCAGCTCTGGATGCGTACTGCTGGCACTGGTTTCCCAGTTCCCTCTGCGATTACTCCCTGTACCCTCGACTATCTACTCTCGTGAATCTGATCCCTATTTTCTCACATGAAGGATCTACAACAGCCCAGTGTCACAGGCTGCTGGACGTATGTCGCTAAAGATGGCGATTCCATGTGCCACTTCAAACTGACTCACCAGAAACTTGCAGTTTGTGTCCTGTGGGCAGGGTGACAGTTTGATATCAAGGTTGCGTTCCATGTTGGGTCTGGCTCCCATGAGTGTGTGGGCAAAGTCCCCTCCGAGTCTCCGGGAGGGATTCTATCCTGCCATCTGCGTGAAGGTGAAGGGGCGGAATGGCGGTCCTGCTACTGTGTCCTGCTACTGCTACTGACCTCTGTGTAGCTCCTCTGAATCGAAATGCTCGATTTCAGTGTCCATCCAGTTTCATCCTCTTTCTCCCAATCTAAACTATCACTGTTTCTATCTATTCAATGTGAGTTCCAAACCCCTAATTGAGGCTTCCCTTTACTCTGGGACAGAAGGCGCCTGTTATCTGTCCACCATGTTGCCCAGAACACAAAAGGATATTTGGAGACTATTTGAAAGTGTAGAGAAAACACTTATGTGAAAAACTAATTTTAGAAAGGAATTTGCATGCTTTTAAATTATTAACCATATCTAAATAACTCTTTAAACAATTTATCTTGATAAAAAAGTTTATAAAATGCACTATCTTTTATGTTTTATTTTTCTAATATTCACTTCTCCAACTCTTTACTACATTCCAAATATCATCCTGCTAAAACAGCAACAGCAATAAATTATTAAATAAATGTGATTATAAGTCTGGCAGACCTGACTACAAATTTTATCTTCATGCTTTGTCAGCTACGAGATATGGAGAGAATTAATTTTAGTTTATTCTTCTAATAAATACTATTAATAGTAGCTACTATGCAGAGTGACTGTAACTATTGACAAACAGGCAAAGAACTTCATATTTACTCAAGAAATATTATATAATTTGAAAAATATCTGTTGATGCTATTTTTTTTTTCAGTACTCAGAGGTTGAACCCAAGGTCTTGTGTATACCTTGCAAGTGCTCTACACTGAGCTCTACCCCCAGCCCCCATTCTTTTTTATTGTTTTTCTTGAGACAAAGTCTGGTTAAGTTGTGTAGGCTGCCTCTGGCCTCTAACTTGCAATCCTCCTGCCTCTGCCTCCTGAGTTGCTGGGAACAGAGGGGTTCACCATTGGACCAGGCTCCATTAATGATGTCTTATAGGAGATATTTTATGAATATTTCTTTATAAAAATGAATGTATTTGAAGTAATTTGTGTCATAGACAACAATGATAGTTCTCTCTGGAATTTCAATTTTTTGATGTTTGTTCTATTCAAACTACATACATACATACATATATATGTATATATATGTATATATAATATGTATACACACACACACACACACACACACACACACACACACACCATCTCTGCAAAGGTCTATGTAATAATGATTTATGCATCATTAACATATTTATCAATGTAGTCTCTAAAGTGGTAAAAATTCTGATTTTTTGTCAACTAATAAAATTACATATTCTTTCTTTGGTAAAATATGTAGATACATCATATACAAAGGAGTGGGAAGAATATGAGACAGAAACAAAATATTCTGGTATAAGTAAGACTGATTGGTCTTGATCAAGTCAATCACTTAATCTCTCTATCATAGCTTCCTTGCCAGTGAAATAATGAGGTATTAAAGAATGCTCTACTTTTTTTGAGAAAAAGAATATTGTGTTAATTTTCATTGTTAAATAGTTTAGAGACTTGCATGCATACACTGGAAGAAAGGTTGGCCTGAAATCCATTAGGAAATAGAATATTCATATTGTGTATAACAGGGCAAGAGAAGGAAACCCACTAATGAGCCTAGAGATGTTTATCTAATAAAATGTTCATGAGAATAAAGGCTATTTATTCATCTTTAAGTACTAAACAGAATATACAGGGAATGGATAACAGCTCCATAAGCTCATGCAAAATGCATAGCAAGCTTTTCTAAGACTATGCAGCTAGACACTCATAATGTGACAGAAATTTCACCTCATTTAGTTAATGGTGGCTGTATCTGCATATTTCACACAAAACAGCATAAATGCATTTTCAAAAGGTTATTTTAAAAAGTACACCACCAAACCTCAATTGTAACACTAATTACACTAAGTGATCCCCAAATTATTTAAATAGCAAAAAAGATACCATATGTTACTCTACTTATTTTAAGATTTGATTATATTTTAAAAGCTCATTTATTCGGTATACTTTTTATATTGTAAAATGAACATTAGTTTGTCTTCTTAAAATTACATATTTTTATTTTGCAAATTGTTAGCATTTTCTGATTTCTAATTTTAAAAATCTAGAGAGCTTTCTAGCTGAAGAAAAGCTTACAAATAAGATTCAAGTGCTTTTAAGTAATATCACCTAATTGAAAAAATTATTATAAAAATGATAAAAGATCCTCTGTGTATCTTGCATAATAAAGTAGAAAAATTCAAATAATGAGTATTTGAAATATTTGCTCTTTTGAGAACTCTCTTTTCAATTCATTTGCCCAGTTATTGGATAATTTGCTTCCATACATTCTTTGTTGTATTTTAAGTACTTGGGGGTTTACCTAAGACCTCACATATAAATTTGCAAATTATTTACTACTGGGCTACACCTCTTGTCCTTTTTAAAATTTTTTTTTTCTTTTGAGCTAGGGTTTTGCTAAATTGTACAGGCTGCCTCTGGCCTTGAATTCAAGATCCTCCTGCCTCAGCCTCTGGAGTGGCTGGCATTACAGGCCTGTGCACTGCAACCAGCTTTTGTTAAAAAGAACAAAAAGGAGAAAATTCTAAAACCCCTGTAGTTTGTTTCAATGATTCTCTGGTGGGGCTGGGGTTAACTCTGTAGAGTGCTCCTGTGTGCTCTCTGAAGTCCTATATTTGATCCCCAGCACTGCAAAAATGAGAAAAGGACCTGGCAGCCTACTCCCAAAACAATCAGCAATTGAAACCCTTTTGAGGGTTGCTATGAGTCAGAACCGACTCAAAGGCACCTACCACTACCAACAACAACAACATTCCCTGGAGTGAAAACAACCCAAGAGCAAAAGCAGAGATTCTAAGTTTATTCCACAGAACATCAGCATGACCATCACCTGGGAACATGTAATAAACCCAAGTCCTCTGGCCCAGCCCCAGGGATACTGAATCAGAAACTCTGCCATGTCTAAGAAAGCCTCCAGCTGGTTCAGATGCATGCTAAAGTTTGAGAACCACTATTCTTGGAAAGGAAAGGGGACTTCTCAAATAATGCATGACTCAAGAGAAAAAGAATTTTCGCTATAGGAAAAATAAAATAGAAGATAGATGTGATTTTACTCACTATGTTCTTCAAAGTATGCAATTGACTTACAAACAACCAGTATATTTTGATAGCCTCACATTTCTTACCCAAAGAAAATGGAAACTGGATAACTAGTAGAATGCTATCCTTGTGAATTCAACAGAAGAGGATGTGTTAATAGAAGTCAGAAGCTCAAGACTTTATCAAAACTTCTCCAGCTGGAGAGTAGCAAAATGGGTCAGTTCTCTGGGGAGCATCAAGCTCTGAGTATTTTTTGTTTGATTGTTCATGGCCAGATGAAGCTGCTTTAGCTGTTCCAATTTCAGAAGGTAGAGCTAACTAGGATTTTCTTCATGAAAAGGGTCTGCTACACCTACACTGTGGTTTTAGCACCAGTGAGTTGGTCAAATTGAGTTCAGCAAGAGGTGTGAGAAAGAACACTTAAGGTTGAAAAATCTTTCAAGGGTCAATGGAAAACTTCAGTTGCACAGCTTCTCTGACACTTACAGTAAACCTAAAAGAAAGACAGAACACTGAAAATAATCTCCCCTTTCTTCAATCTCCAAGAGTTTATTTCCAGATAATTCATATAACTACTATCCATTTATAAACATAAGGTGTCTCCAGTGATGTATCTGGTAAATTGATTATTGCATTGAATCCTTGAAGTGTTTGTGGTGTGATGTATTCTAAAATATTTCATAAATATAGGATGGTTGGTCAAAATGACAAAGTTTAATAGTAAGTTAAGTCAAACATTTACTTTTAGTGGTTTAATTAAACTAGTTCCAAATAGATTATAATAGACATTTTAAAACATTTGGAAATGTTTTATCCAAAGACAAGAATTAAATGAAACACAATTTTAATTTATTAATTCAATTACTCTTTATTTATTTCTATTCTTGATTCACAATAATTTTAAGTAAAAATCAATAACAACAGGCTCAATGACTTATAAGCCATAAAAATTCATGACTATTCATTGAGGGGAAAAAATCATTTAGTTTTCTAGATCTGTATTTTTAACAACCATTTTGTGTCTCAGCCATTCCTAATCATATGAAATGTATAAAATCATTAATGAGCTATTCTTTTATTTTCATTTTTGCAAATATACACATGTACATACATAGGACTAAATAAAATATTTTTTTCAGGAGTATCCTCTGTGTGTGTGTGTGTGTGTGTGTGTGTGTGTGTGTGTGTATGTGATTATTTCCCCCTTTATTGGTAACTGTTAGTGGAGTGCAGAGTAATGCAGCATTTGCTTTTTACATTATGCAACTATTACATCATTTTTGGTTACAGTATTTTCAACTTACCAGGTTTATAGACCCTTTTGACTAATATGGAGTAAAACTCATATGCATATTTGGGTTATGTTTCCCAGTTTTTCCTATGTACTCATGAAGGTGCATCATTTACACTGGCATTACATTCTCCCCCTTTATCCTTCTACACTGCTTCTCCTCCCCAACACCTTCTTAAATCTTTACTTCCCTGTGCCAGTTCGCTTCCTCTTTCTTTCTACTCTGTATATGGTCCCTTCTTTGTTAAGTTTAATTGTGCATTTTTACACATCAACTAACATATCGGATTTTTTTCTTCTTTTAAGTAAGATTCAGTTCCCACATACAAGTGAGAACGTATGGTATTTCTCTTTTTGAGCTTGTGTTTGTTCCCTTAAGATGATATTCTCTAGTTCCATCCATTTTGCTGCAAATGATATTATTTCATTTTTTTTATTGCTGAGTAGCATTCCCTAGTGTATATATACCATATATTTTTATCCATTCTTCTGTTGATGGGCATATTGTTTGCTTCCATATCCCTGCTATTGTGAAGAGTGGTGCATTGAATATGGAGATGCATGTGTCTCTGTGGTGTGATGACTTTGTCTACCTTTGGATATATTCCCAGTAGTGGTATAGCTGGGTCATATGGGAGTTCTATTTTTAGCTTTCTGAGCTACCTCCATATTAATTTCCAAAGTGGATGTGTTAACTTACAGTCCCAATAACAGTATTAGAGGGTTCCTTTTTCTACACATCCTCACCAGGATTTGCTATTGTTTTGTTGATTGTGGTCATTCTTACTGGAGTTAGATGGAATCTCAGAGTTGTTTTGATTTGCATTACCCTAATGGCTAGGGGTATTGAGCATTTTTTCATGTGGTTCTTAGCCTTACAAACTTCTTCATTTGAGAAATATCTGTTCATTTTCTTTCCCCACTTGAATTGGGTTATTTGTTATCTTGGGATTTGCTTTCTTGAGTTCTTTGTAAATTCTAGAAATTAGTCCTCTGTCAGATGTGTAGGATGTGAAGATTTTCTCCCACTCAGTGGGCTCTTCCATAACTCTGTTGATTGTTTCCTGTGCTGTACAGAAGTTTATTAATTTCATGTAATCCCATTTGTCAATTCTTGGTGAGATTTCCTGAACTATTGAAGTTGTGTTAAGAAGATAAACTCCTATTTATCTTCTCTTTACTTGCAGCATAGTTTCTTTCCTATACCTATTTGTTGGAAAGTGTTTCCTATCTTTTCTTCTACTTAGTTTTAAGATTTCTGATTTTATATTGAAGTCCTTTATCCATTTGAAGTTGACTCTCCTGCAAATTGAGAAATTCATATCTGTTTTCATTTTTCTGCAGAAGGATATCCAAATTTCCCAGTACCACTTTTTGAAGAGGCTATCTTGTCTCCATTTTACATCTGTAGGCTCAGGAGATTTCTTAAAAGTATGATGATGCATTGGATTGTCAATAACCAGCAGCTAAAATCCAAGTGACTGATACAATAGGAGGCAATTAAGTAACAAGAATTTCACAGAATTAATTAACTCAAACAATATAACTAATCTGTACATGAAGGAGGAGGCAGTCATTCAAACAGTACAATAAAACAGTGCCTGGTTCAAAGTCAAGAAAGGTGTATCCTCTCACCACAGCTCTTCATTATCTAAGGTAAGCAAATTACCTGAGAAGAACAAGGCATCACAACTGCAGGAAGACTCATTAACAACCAGTGTTATGCAGTTGACACATCTATGCTTGCTGAAAGTGAAGAGATTTTGAAATGTTTATTGATGAAGATCAATGAACATAGCCTTCCATACGTTCTCACTCATATGTGGGAACTGAATCTTACTTAAAAAAAGAAAAAAATCCGATACCTAAGTTGATGTGTAAAAATGCACAATTAAACTTAACAAAGAAGAGACAATATACAGAGTAGAAAGAAAGAGGAAGGGAACTAGCGCAGGAAAGTAAAGATTTAAGAAAGTGTTAGGGGAGGAGAAACAGTGTAGAACGATAAAGGGGGAGAACCTAATGTCAATGTAAATGATGCACCTTCATGACTATGGATTCTGCTTCCATATCAGCAAAACAAAAATCATTACAACTGGGTCAGTATGTAACTTTACGATAAATGGAGAAAAGATTGTGATTATCTAAGATTTTGCTTTAGTTGGTTCAATAATCAACATTCATGGAAGCAGGAGACAAGAAATGAAAAGATGCTTTGCTTTAAGAAAAGCTGTTGTGAAATACCTCTTTAAAGTGTTGAAAAGTAAAGATGTCACATTGAAAAGAAAGGTCCACCTGACTCCTGCCGTGGTTTTTGCAGTCACATCATATAGTTGTGAAACCAGGACATTGAATAAGGGAGACAGGAAAAGGATTGATGCTTTTGAATTATGGTGCTGGAAATGAATATTGAATATACCATGGAATACCAAAAGAATCAACAGGTCTGTTCTAGAAGAAGTGCAACCTGAGTGCTCCTTGGAAGCAAGGATGGCTAGTTTGCATATTATGTATTTTGGACATGTAACCAAGAGGAACAAATTCCTGGAGAAGGATATGATGTTTGGGGGGATGCAGGTAAAGAAAATAGGAAGATCCTCATCTAAGTGAATTGACACAGTGTTTGCAACAGTGGACTTAAGCATAAAAAAAAGATCATGTGCCTGGACCAGAATCTGAGAGTGTTTCATTCTGTCATACAAAGGGCCGGTATGTCTAGGACCTGACTTGATGACACCCAACAACAAAAACAAAGAGACAGTTTTATAATAATTACAATGATAATGATAAAAATATTAACAGCTGAGATTGGATATACTTGATATTTTATTGCTCTTTTGCCAGGTCAGTGAATATTCATGTTATCTACCTCCCATTTATAACTGGAAAGTCTGTTGATAGAGCAATCAGGACATTGATCAATTTTGTCATGTTTTTCCCTTAGGCAGTTAGAAACTAAAGCTATTAATGGGATTTAATAGTAAAGTTATCTTGATTCTTCCAGCCTTTCATTAGATGAAATACATAGTAAGGTAAAGCAGATCCTCTTAGACAACTGAAGTGAAATAATTTTTTCAATCACTCTTTCAGGCACAGCACAGACCATGATTAATGTTTGTCTAATGGAGGCACCTAGGATTAAATAAGAGTGGTGTGGCCAATAATTGGAGTAAAAGCTAATACACTTGGGTATCAATCTGTTCTAGGAACATTTTGGAATTTCCTGTCTTGTGTCTTTTATTACTGCTCACATAGAACATAGAAGAGAGGATAAAATTTGGTTGTATTTGCCAATGCTTATGCTGTTTTTGAAATTTGTTCATTTATTCCTGTATATGTGTCCCGATAAATTCTTTCTTTTCCAGTCCTTATTCCACTTCGATAGTCAAAGTATTTATTTCATGGCCATCACCTTAAAGTATCTGCTAACTGATACTAGTGTCCTAAATTCATTTTGGAGTAACACTCAATCTCCTTATTGTCAGTTTCAATACTCTAAATTTGGCAATGTCTTGATTTGCAGGCACCATGTGTTGATAGGCTCCTATTTATCTTCTCTTTACTTGCATCTTAGTTTCTTCATTCATCCATACTTGGGAGTGTTAAATTAGTACATTGAGGCTGTATTTGGAGTTGATGTGTCCTTAGTATATATGCTCTATCAAATCCCTTCTGATTATTCTTCCCTTCTTCCTGCTGTGGTTAATAACATAATGATTAATAATATCTGTTGATCCAGGTGCAATGTCACATGCCTCTAATCCCAGTAACTTGTGAAGCTAAAGCAGTAGGAATGCAAGTTCGAGGCCAGAGAGATCATCCATAACTTGGTGAGACTGTCTCACAATCAAAAGTGAACAAACAGAAGTGGATACTGGGAGTGGAGTTCAGTGATAGAGTCCTTGCCTAGCCTGTGTGAGGCCCTGGACTTAATCTCCACTACTGCAAAAACAAACAAACAAAAACAAAAACAAAAACAAAACAAAAAACAACAAACAAAAAGCTTAGTTAACATCAACATATAAATCCATAGTTAATTAACATCAACATATAAATCCACAATTTCCACACACATCTCTCTCTTGGTAGGGACCATTCTACTCTGTTAATCAGCTTCCTTGGAAATAGTATAATACAGACATATATGGTCCCCAATTTATAATGATTTGAGTAATAATTTTTTCACTTTAAGAAATGCCAAAAATGTCTGCCTTCAGTAGAAATCATTCTGTGAATTGTCTTCCTTCCTGGACTTGCAGTAGGCTTTTAAATACTCTCTCATGATGTTGGGCAGCAGCAGCAAATCACCGATCCTAGTAAGCAGAGGAATCACAAAGGTAAACAACCAAGAGTCTATAATGTAGTGTGTCACTAAACTATAATCCTTAGTAGATTAGGATTATTAAGAACATTTTCAATTTACCACATTTTCACTTAGAATGGATTTATCAGGATATAACCTCATTGTAAATAAATATAGGAACATCTTTGCCAGTCCTAAAATAATCTGAATTTGAATACTGAGCACAAACACCAACCACCATTAATATTTAGACTTCAATAGAATTCACCTGCACAAAATATTACAAAGTCTACAACCAATTATATTAGGAGAATAATAGGAGAATACATACTCTTAGTTCTTTCTTTAAATCTCTAAATTGATACAGTTTGTAAATTTGAATAAGCAATTTAGCATCTCCATCTGCATAACAGAATAGTTAAAAATTCTCAATAAATGAAATGTTTAGTAGTCCATTTGGCTGGAGGGGCATGATATTTTTAGTTAGCAAATAGCAAAAGTAAATATGAACCTGGAGATTCTGGTTTAAATGATATGCTTAAGTCAGTAAGTCATGCTAAAACTGACTATTGTTCTTTCAATATTTGTGCAAAATATTAGATTCAGCCTGAGAGATTCATAAGCTAATGGAGGCCCTTTATGAATTTGCTCTCATTTTCTTACTATGGTAGTTAAAATTCACCCTGCAGAATAATGCCAATTAAAATTAACATACAATTACATGGCACTTCAAAGTAATACACAAAATGAATGGAGAAATAAAAGTTACAAAGAGTTATGTTTTCCAGCCATTTTGTTTGATCCTTTCCTGCATTAAAAAAATTTCCTTTTTGCAGAAGGTAGTGATAATTTAAGAATGTAAATCTCTGCAGAGACCTGTAAGAAAAAGTAGAGAAAAATGCTATTAAGTAAATTATACAATTTCAGAAAATATTTATTTTTAATTTTAACATCATATGATGGTAAAGTATGTCATCTGTTTTGGAAATTTCTAATTTTGAAAGATTTCATTTGGTTTCAAAATGTATATATATATATATATATATATATATATATATATATATATATATATATATATATATATATATATATATATATATATATATATATATATATATATATAT
>VMDO01030045.1:0-21851 GCA_007922755.1 Pedetes capensis | reverse complement strand
CAGTATTGTTTTCTAGACTAATAACTTTCTGGACCTTCTTGGTCCAGAGACCCTCTCAAGTATTTTCTATGATCCATAATTATATTCTTAACTTGTAAAGAGTTGTCAAACCAACTAAAACAGCTTGCCAGCCAGGCTTCTGCCAAGGCCATGGGAATCCTGTCCATTATATTTCAATCATTTAATCTCTTCTAGTTACAGGCTGAATGGCTCAGAAGTTTGGTTCAGTGGACTTTAGCCATATATTTTCGATTTGTCCACAGAACAGGGTGAGGTCCAGCCAAATAGGCCTCCTTATACTCACTCTCTATACTGCCAATGCATTATTCACAGTGGAACCTGTGATTCTAATGATCTCTCACTCCTTCTTGAACATTCCCTCCTCCCTGTGGTGCTGCCTGAGTTTGTTTTTGAGTTCAAGAACACTAATATTAGACCTAACTGAATCTCCCTGGCTACTTGAGGCTTCTGCAGTAACAATAAAATGAAGATAGTCCACTTTCTTTTTAAAAATCAATATTTATGGCCCTGATAACTCAGTGCTTAGGATTTTTCTTACCCATTAATTATAGCAAGCTCATCTGAACCAACATGGTAGACAGTACAGTTAGAAAACAACTACCTGAGAAGAAAGGCAGCATGGAATGCTTTGAAGAAGCACAGATTGTTCTGGGGCCTGGGTTCTAATTCTGTGTCAATCATTTGCTGGTTGTGTGATATTAGACAAATTACTCTTTGTACTTCTGTGTGTGTGTGTATACACATACAGTATATATAAATACTTGGACATTAGTAATAGGATTAACTTTCTGAAGGCCTTTCCAATTCTAAGGTAAAGGATCATGGGCAAGCCACCTTCTTATTGCACTTACTAGCTATGTAACCTTGGATATTATTTAACCTCTTTATTCTTTGGTTTCCTCATCTACAATATGGGCATAATAACAGAAGTTTTAAGGTTGTTGTGGGATTAGATAAGCAAATATATATAAAAGGAGATTGGCATAAGTGTTAAATTATTGGCAGTGTTATTGTAAATGGGGGTGAACTGTGATTTCTAAGAGATCTTCCAGCCACAACATTTTCTGGATTGGACTTCATGTATTTTGCAAGTTATACAACATCACAAGTGTTAAATAAAGACAACCCTTGTTGAAAGGTTTTGAAAAGTGTGAACAGCAAAGGAAATGGCAAAAACATGAAGTAGAAAATTCTAAGTCCAGAGTAAGATTTTGATAGCCTTTTTCACTCTAGGCATAGTGCAATGAATGGCAAGAAATGTCTATAGCAGTCAGAGTTCTCCAGAGAAACATAACCAATGGAATATATAGGGATAATTCAGATGAAATATATTGTGTGAATTGGCTTGTGCAACTGTGGAACCTGAGAAATCTTGAAACATACCATCTGTAAACTGGAGAAACAGGAAAGCCAATACTATATTTCAGTCTAAAGCTGAAGGCCTTAGGGAGGGGGTTTATTTAAGTCTCAGAGTCTGAAGACCCAAGAACCAGAAGTTTCAATTTATGAAGACAAAAGAAGATGAATGTGCCAACTCAAAAAGAGAAAATATGTTTGTCCCTCCTCCACCTTTTTATTTTCTTGGGGCCCTCAAGGGATTAGATGATCCCCACCCACATTAGAGAGTGCAGATCTTTAACTCAGTCTACTGATTCAAATGCTACTCTCTTCTGGAATCTCCACCCTCATACACATATATCTAAGAAATAATGTCTTACCAGCTATTTAGAAGTATGTTTTATCCATCAAGTTGACAAAATATTAACCATCACAATACTCTTGTATTGACCTGAATAGCAACATAAAAGAGAAGAAATATGAATAAAAACCTATTTTTTAAAAAATTGATGCACTTGTATGAATGAATTCCTGAGAGCTGTTTCATTCAGCGAAATGTCTGAGCGTGCTATATGTCTGAATTATTAATTAATTAAAGCATTATAATGGCAGGTTTGGGAGAAGGACTTGGCAACCCACTCCCCCAAAATAATCAGCCATTGAAAATCCTATGAACAGCAGATAAGTACTGACAAAATGTTACGCCTGTTGTATGTAAGGTTGCTATGAGTTGGACACTGACTTAAACACACCTAACAATAACAATGGCAGGTACTGAGTAGATTCCATAAACACTGTTTCTTGTGCTTAGGGATCTTGGTCTCTAGTTACAGCCATAAAATAAACATATTTGAGAAGGTTATTATCATTCAAAAAAGCTCTGCAGTTTCTAATTATTTTCTCTGGGCAGCATTGTTTTCTAGGTAGGTAAAGGGGCACAAGATAGACATAATAAACTGGGTAATCTTTGTCATTTATGTAAAAGTAGGCATATTTCTTTGAACCTCTGTGCATAAAAGTGCATGTAGTAAATGTTAGTATATAGTTGAAGACAAAACTTAAAGAAATGCTAGCATGTTGGTACAATTCAGCACATTCTCATTAACTGTCAGGTGTCAATAATTGCTTGGCATAGTGTTGATTTTCCCCTAACATTAAAATGTAATTTTCTGTTCAGTCACATTTAGCTTGTCTGAACTTGTGAGGGCACGAGTGTGGCTCTGCAAACTCTCCGATGCTTTTACCAGGTGGTAAAACTCCTGCAGTGTTCTGGCATGGGCTGTAACTTCTTTCAAGAGGGAAACTTTTGATTGCCTCAATGGTTTTTCTCCTCTATCAGTAGTGCATAGCACTTTTACTGTACAACTGTCCAATCTCTTCATGTCCCTGAATGAAAGGAAAATCTGCCTCATTTTTTCTACACAAATGGATAAAACTCCAAAAGATCCTATCTACAGCTTATGTATGCCTCTTACCAGTGAATATAGAGGATTTCTCTTTGCCAATCAAAAGGGAATTTCAGTCACTTTAATTCATTCCTTTTAGACATTTCATTTATATTCCCTTATCATCTATTCATTCAAAATTAATTGGATGTCTACAGTATACTAGGCATTTTCCTGGTCATTAGGAATACAGAAATTTAAAATATATAATACTTGCCCTTCAGGAAGTCCCACTCTAGTGAGAATACCTGACTTTTAGCCACATCCCTTCTGTCACTTAAAATCAATTAATTGTGTAGAAAAAGAGTCAGTGTTATGGAACTAAAACTAGGTAGAACATGAGATACTCAAGGACTAGATCACAGAGATTCTTGAATGCCACAAGGAAAATCATAGAAGAGTTCTAAATGGGAGAATTACATAAGGATGGATATCTATGCTGTAGAAAGGTCTCTGGATATCTATGCTGTAGAAAGGTCTCTGGATATCAAGTGGGGTTCAACTGATGAGGGGAAGTCAGATAAAGACAGAAAAATGAATTTGGAGATTATTGCAGAAATACAAGAAACAAGTAATGAATTATTGGTGTTATAGAAATGGGTCAATGATCCTTATAGCCTCCCAGATCCTGTGGGAGGCAAGGAGTGTTGTTAGAGAATCAGATTGTCCTGGTTTCTTGTTGGCACTGAGTATTTTTTTTGTAAGAAATTGAGGGAGTAATAAATTATCACATGATGAAATTGAAGGGCCTAAGCTTTTAAAAGAGAAACTTGTGACTTAGATAAAACAACATTAAGCAAATCATTTACCTGCATGGTAAAGTATCTTCCCACTGGTTTATGGGGAAAGAAAAGAGGGAGATATGAGTAGAATATATTTTGATTTTGTAAGAACTGTGAAAGAGTTGATACACGTATATGCTTTCCAACATATGTATTGAGAGGCCACTAATTATGCAACTTGGTATATATTACTTAACCTCTCTGTGCTTCAGGTTTTTTCACCTGCAAAATGAAAACAGCTAGCACTTTTCAGGAAACATGACGTGACCCAAGAACTTCACAGATATTGGCTGATTTAATTCTCACAAAAGCCACGTGAAGTATTAGTATTATCCTCATTTTATAGATGAAGAAACTGAGACAAAGGAAGGCTATGTGATTTGATCATCATGTAGCTAGTAAGTGATAGACCCAGGATTTGCCAGAAACTATGCCCTGTTTGACAGGCCTGGGATTTAGCTCAGTGGGTAGAGCTCTGCGCTGCAGTCTCTGAGGCCCCGAGTTCAATTCCCAACACTGCAAAAATGGGAGAAGGGCCTGGCAATCCACTCCCAAGGCAATCCCGAAGCACTCAGCCACTGAAAACCCTATGAGGGTCGCTATGAGTCGGATACCGACTCTATGGCACCTAACAACAACAACATGCCCTCAAACAGCCATGTAATACTGCCTATCTTAAATGGTGATAATAATAGTAGCCCAATTCATAGGGGTATTATGATGATTGATTTAGAAGCCTGTAGAATACTGACTGTCACTAGAGGAGGTGTCCAGTTTGGTAGTAATAGTGGTAGTTGTTGTTATACTAGTGTAGTAGTATTAATAGTAACAGTAGCAATAATAGTTGCAGTGTTTCACATTGAGCCCAAACAGGATCCTGTCATATTGGAAGCAGATTCATATATGCATGCATTCATTAAATAAATATTGGGTACTTAATGCATGCCAGACACAATGCCAGTGCTGAGGATACTGTGGTGAATGAGACAGGTAAGACTCTTGCCCTGAGTATGACCTTTCTTCTCATTCCACCCTGCATGGCTCTGTCAGGTGCATGTTTCTAAAGCAGCTCTTTGCACAGACTAAGACATAGTGCGTGGCATGGTACAGTGTCAGGAAGTGTTTCATTCTGTTGTACAAAGGGTCGCTATGAGATGGATCTGACTGGATGGCACTGAAGAACAACAAAGCCATTCATAAGACTTCCTTTAATCTGGACTTTTTCTCCTATCAAGCATGGCTTATACACCTGTTCTCCACTCCTCCTCTTCTCACTTTCCTTTCTTCCTCTCCTGACTCTCTGTGTCCCTTCCCTTCACCTAACCTTCTGTTTTACCTACCCCTCCACTTCCTCATTCTCCATAACTGTCTTTTCTGCTTCTTTCTTCTTGTAGTCCTTCTCCCCTAGTCGGGGTGTTAGCTCTAGCCCGGCTAAGGTTAGGGCCAAACCCTCAACATAACAACATGGTTGATGTTGGGGAAGAAAGGACCTTGGTAGACCTTCAGATGGTTGGAGAAGAACAGGGAAGGTTTATTGGGGTGCCCCCCTTATGGAGAGCAAGGAGCAAGCAGCCCCTATAGAGCAAGGCTCTATCCCTTTAAGTGCTGGCTCTAGGCCTGCAGCATTCCATGCTGCAGGCTAAGTGCTGGTACAGCTCAGCCTTAAAGGCACAGCCACAGCCACAGGTGTTCAGTTGAGGTCTGATGGTCTTGACTCTCACGGCTCGCCTTCTTTACCCCCCTCCTTCCCAAGGATGGGAGGAGTTGGGAGGCTCTTCTTGGCTTGCTAGATGCCTTCGGCTCTTCGGGGCCCCTGGGCTTGATCTCGCCGGCTTGCTAGATGGTCTTGCTGGAGTAGGGAGCGCTGGTCCAAGTGATGAGGTTCAGGAGATAGTCAGAGAGGTGAGGATCAAAGGAGTGATATGGGGTCCAGGAGCCCTGCTTTTATAGGGCCCTGGAGGGTTCACATGGTGGGGTTCAGCCAATCGGGGCACACAGCTGGCCGGTACAGTGGGCAAACAGACATAACTGCCAAGTGGAGACAGTTATTACCTGCCAGGTGGTGAGGGGAGCCAATCAAAATTAAGGTGGTTAAGGCTGGTCAAGCTGGCCGGGGGCCATCTTTGCTCACTCGATGGGAGGGGCTGTTTTGAGTGAGTGAGATGAGCCCTGGGGTCAACTAGGGGTCAGCCCCTCAGACTGTTATGAGGGATCCTAGCTGGAAAATATTATTTTAAAAATCCCCAACATCCCCTCATCTCTCCTCAAGAGCCTACAGGTCATAAAAATCCCTGGGAATGGAATAAGGAACTAAGGACCAGATTGGTCAACATCCTCAGGCAAGCCCTATGAAGATCTCACCAGATCACTCATGGGCCTAATGCAGCTCATACATCTATCTTCCCTTCAGTCCTCATGTTTGCAGGAACTGTTTCTCTGCAAAGAATATTATTCTCCAAGTGACTTGCATGTGCCTTTGTGTCTGCTCATGGTGGCTGGAGCAGAATGGAGAGGGATATACTCAAAGAATAGACGGTCTTCATTGCTTGCCTTGAACAGACAAATGTAATTTCAATCTGTAATGAAGCTTTCACCCCTGCTTACCAAGCCCCAAAAGATCCTGTGAGGGATTTGTCACCAAATTGAAGATTTTTTTTTGTTTTATTTTGTTTTGTTTTTCAGTTTTTCTGGTATTGTTGGGCTGTTTTTCTGGTATTGCAGTGCAGGAGCCACCACTACTTTGGAAGTGCTCTATCACTGAACTGTACACCAATACCTTTCTTATTTTTTTATCTTGAGATAGGTTCTCCCTAAATTACACAGGCTACCTTTGCCACAGAACTTGTAATCCTTCTGCCTCCTCCTCTAGAGTCTCTAGAATTACAGGTGTGCACCGCCATCCTTGTTTCCAAATTGAAATGTTTAATAACATCACAGCTGTGAGGCTAGAAGCAGGGGGACATCTTTAGAATCAATAGTGCCTTGCCCTTCTTGCTGGAGCAATAAGTGACCTCACATGCTTTAGTACTACCCCTCCTCACTCCCAATTCTGGTTTTCTCCTTACTCACCCCTTTTATTGGTTAGATAAGTTCTCTCTTCTTCAGATTCCAGCTTTAGCTTCAAACTGACTATGAACTGATTCCCACCAGTATATTGACAGTTGATAATAAAAGAAAAAACAAAATTCCTTAAAAATTCATTTTAAGCCCAACAGAACAAGCTATAGTTCTGGGCAGGGCAATAAAACTGAAATGGCTTCCTTCCCAACCACAGAGGGAAGAATAATGCATTTGGAATAATAATAAAAAAAAACCTGCCTTGTTGCATTTCTTGGCCTGCATTTCCTGGCTACATGATTCTAAACGTCTCCTTTAGCCATCTGAAACTCCCTTTATTTATGTTAAAAATAGAGCAAAGTGTTCTCTCTGCCTACCTCTTATGAGATATCAGGCTGATTAATAGGTTAGTGTAATTGAAGCTAATTTGGAGATGAATAAATTGAGCATATATTATGGGTGTTTGCATCATGCTGCTTTTTTCTGCTGGCCAACCAAGGGATCTCCAAGTATATTTAATATATTCTGACTACATTTCTAGTAAGAATTTACATCTCATTTTTCTGAAGCTTCAGAATATTTTGGCGGGACAGAGAGTAGAGGAAACTAAGGGTTTTTTTCTTCACATCTGGTTAACCAGACCAGAGAAAAGCCTCTTTGACCACTGTATCTGTTTCTGTTTTCTAAGCTCTGTTCACTTTAGCAATCCACCCACACTCATTCTTCAATCCAAGAGAAGCAGAGAACATGGGAAGATAGATATCAATGACCATAATGCATCATGTCCACAGACTGGTATGTGTATTAGTATATGTGTGTATTATAGAGGGAGGACATCAAATTTCAAGGTGTTCTCAAGAGCCTTCCTTTTTTGCCTCCCTGGACAGCTAAAGAGTTATCAGTCTTCAAAGTCTACTTGAACCTTGGCCTTTTCTAGTATCCTTCCCTTAAGATACCAACAAGTCTTTCTGAGCACCTATTATAGGTTACTCCCACATGTCTGTCAACTTATTGTGCTGTGGGGGCTTGTGGTGTTGCTGTGATGCTGAAAGCTATGACACTAGTATTTCAGATGTCAGCTGGGCCAGCTGTAGTGGACAGTTTTCAGCTGAGTTTCCAGACTAAGACAGACAGGAGAAGGGCCCAGCAGCCGGCTCCAGAAACAATTAGCCATTGAAAACCCTGTGAATTGCAGAGAAACACTGTCAAATATAGTGCATGAAAATGAGCCCCCCAGGCTGGAAGACATTGGAGAACCAACTAGGGAAGAGTTGCCTACTTAAAATAGAGTCAACCTTAATGACAGGAAAGGAGTAAAGCCCCTGGTACTTCCTTTGTTTATATGACACATCTCAAAATCAGAAGAAACAGTGGCTGCAACCTTGGGGTCAAACATAAAATATAATGTGCATAGAACAGTGTTGTTGTTCTTGTTGTTGTTAGGTGCCGTCGAGTCGGTATCCGACTCATAGCGACCCTCTGTACAACAGGGGAAACACTATTGTCAGTGCTTCTCTGCTGTTCATAGGGTTTTCAATGGCAGATTGATTTTTGGGAGGGGGTTGCCAGGTCCTTCTCCCAAGCCTACAGCTTCTGGTGCTCCCAGGTGGTCTCCCATCCAAGAACTAACCAGGCCCGACCCTGCTTAGCTTCCGAGATCTGATGGGATCGGATGCCACAGGGCTACCACTGCAGGCAGAACAGTGTTAGGTAGTGTTTTATTCTGTTGTACATAGGGTCACCATGAGTCTGATACAACTCAATGGTACATAACAATGTTATATATTAACTTCAGAGGAAAACTGTAGAAATAGATAAGGCAAACCATCACAATTTGAGTCATTTATGAACTTGAGTTTATTTATACACCATTATGGTATTTTCTGCTTGTATGTACGTACGTTCACAGATATGCATATGCAGTGTATGTCCATGTATATGTGTGATGAGTGTTATGGGGTTGCTCTAAGAAAAGCATAGGTTTTGTCAAGAAAGACTTCTGGTTAAATGCTCATTCTGCCACTGGCGTGGAATCTGACCTTGGGCAAGCCAATGAACAATCTTACTCTTTCATTTCCTTGTCTGTAAAACAAGGATTAATAAATGCCTCAAAAGTTGGTCATCATTACAAGAAAATATTTCAGTCATAAATATGAAGAATTAATTGAGTATTAGCTGTCTTCTTCCTTGATTCCTAGAGGGAATATGCTATTTTATTGTAGTAGAAAGAACATTGGAATGATCCAGGTATTAGTCTTAGTATGGCTCTGGCCCAAGGATGATTCACAAATTTGCAAATTATCCTATATTTACAAATAATTACATATTTTGTTTTAAGTGTTGGACTGAGAATCAGGAGGCTGTGGCTCTGACTTTGACTTACTCTGTGTTTTGGAAAGTCCCTTTACCTCTCTGGACCACATTCCCTTCATCTGTAAAATAGATAAATTGGGCTATATGGTCCTTGAGGATCACTTCTGCATGTTTATTTTGTGATCCTTTCTTCTTCTTTATGTGCCTCTCCTATATCAAGAAACGAAGTCTGTCTTTTGTTCTTTTGATGTATTTTGTTGTTTTTGCTTAACAATCTTTGCTTTTGATTAATACCTATAATGGAATTGTGCACAAATAAGGTTTAGTAATAACTCTGGGCTTGACTTGAATTTGTATTCATATTGCCTCAAATCTTTCCAGGGAAGGTGCACTGGTAGAACTACTGCCCAGGTGATATAGAGAGGACTGCAATGATTTTGTCTGTACTTCTCAGATCATGTTTTCCCACTTTGGATCTCTCTGAAACAAATGGAAAATGTAAAACTAGTACAAAACCTGCTAAGAATGTGGAATTAAGTCAATAGTGCATTAGGGCTAGACGGGCACTTGAAGAATATCATTTCCAACCTCTCTAAGTTATATGGAGCACTGAGGGCCAAAGAGAGTAATGGGCTTTATCTAGGTCTCAAAGATACTCAATCACAAGTTCTTGACAGAAACCAAGCATCCACATGCCTTATCTAGTGCTCCAACCCCATGCCATATTGTATCTTGATTACCAAAGAAAAAAGCTACTCAGGATCTGGAAAGATTACATGTAAGAAGTTGTGAGTCTGGTTTCTCTTTCTCAGGGGACACAACTAAGGATAAAGATTTTGGTTACAGCTATAATACACAACTGAAATGACATATTAGCACGAAGCACGCTAAGCCTAGAGCTTGATTCCACAAACCA
This sequence comes from Pedetes capensis, assembly GCA_007922755.1. Taxonomy (NCBI): domain Eukaryota; kingdom Metazoa; phylum Chordata; class Mammalia; order Rodentia; family Pedetidae; genus Pedetes; species Pedetes capensis. Next base: position 11,979 of record VMDO01030045.1, on the reverse strand, counting down.
CCTCCTGAACTTGCAAGAGCAAGACAAACTGAGCTTGTATCAAGGACATAGCTCTATAAAGATCTCTTAATTAGATTTGTAAAGAATCCCAACCTTTCCCAAAGACAAACTGGGCAGATGTTGGGGAAGGAGAGAGTAAAATCATGGCAATACCAGGGTAGTTTCCACTAAATGAACATTTCTCAATTGTATCCACTTACTACCTGATAAAACTACTAGACATTATGGCCTGGTCCAGTGTTATGCTATGCTAGATACATAAACATGACTCAAATATAGTTGAGACATTGAGGGACTTCCATTACTATATGCCAATCAGTATTCTATCTGATCAATAGATTAGGCCCATGAATATATAGGATTGAATTCCAGGTCTTCTATGCAATGGTCTCTTGACTATATTATTTATCTTTTCTCTGGTCCTCTCCTTTGCAGGCTTATGCAGAAGCAAATCTGGACCCCACGTTTGCATTTCTATTTATTTCTGCTTGGGAGAAACGTTGCTAGGAGTGACCACATCATAGTAGCTAGACTGGCTATTGCATTTTCCAGGGGGCCTGATCTATCTTCTATGTCACTATTCAGAAGAATCATGTATTATTCTCCTTAAAGCTGTCCCAGGGATGGGGAAAAATGCTAGATGAATATAGAGAAGTCACATTTATTTCCAAATTTCACTGTATCTATGTGCAGAGTCACTTTGGGAGGATTCCAGAGATTGCACTTGATTCTGCCATTAATGTAATAACCATAACAAACTATCATATATAGATACTTTGTGCCTATGCAGTTTACCTAGTTGGTTTTGGTAATGTCAGAACAACCACAAGAGACAGTTGTTATTCTTAAAGTGAATACACTGATAAGTGAAGTGAATTGTGCTCAGTCACAAAGCTAAAAGCTAAAAAAGTCACATCTGAAGTCAAACTTGTCTGGTTCCCAAAATTATAGTTGTTAACTGGCCCATTACAGTGACATAACAGTACCTCACAGATTACCTGGCCCACTGCAGAAGTGAAGAATATTCTTGTGAAATTTATGTTTTGTAAATATAAGGAAGTTCTATATTTCCCAAGATTCAGTAAAGGTTAATCTTTTTTTTTCTAAATGGGCTCAAGGCAAAAATAGCAATGAACTAAGCAAAGTCTGGAAAAGGTTCAAGTTCTAGTATATCATGTTTCACTATGTGAGTCAGACACTTGATGACTGAATAAAAAAATACATGAGTGAATGAGTCTAAATTTTCCCATCAGTGAAAGGAAGAGATTTGGATGAGGTGATTACTAAGGTCCTGTCTTGCTCTTAAGTTATAAATTCTTTAGCTAGGATAATGATATTTGGGTTCTACTCACTGATGTGATATTAATTCATCATATGACACTTGCAACTCTCTTTCCCATCTAAGGTCTCAGTTTTCTCATCTGTATTATGAAGAACTTGGTCTACATAGCCTATAGGGACTTTTCTATGTCTGATTGTTAAGAGAATAGTAATATGTATAATAAATCATTAAAAAGTGAAATAGCAGAGAAGACATATACTTAAATCTACCCCTCCATAAAAATAAAAACTTCTGCAAAAAGAGTCAAAATTAACTTTTTCATAACTCTGAAAATTAACAAAAGGTTTGTGATGATCTCAGGAATGTTTTATTCAAGAAAGATGGCTGAATTTTGGTAAGAACAACTGATTTATGGCATTTTAACTTGGACTACTTCATTCCCCTTTTCCCAGATCCAGGCTTCCCACTATAGGAATGGTAGAAATCAGCAGCCTTATAGACACTTAGAGGGAACAGATTGGCTTTTGGTTGCCAAAAAGCTCTTCCCTAAGATCATTGTGACTGATCTCTGTCAGAGCCCACTGGAAAAATTCAAATGAACTATATTGCCATTATTTCCCTTGACTCAGATCTGATTCTGCAAGAAAACACTATCACTAATGCATTTGTTTAAAAAAAAACAGAAAAGAAAAGAAATGAAATAATGGAATACAGGCAGTTGTTTACAGTTAAAGCATCTTGAGACTGATTCTAATACCAGTTGAGGCCAAAAATGACCTGTCTAAAAACTTAAAATGCTGATCTAGAGATGAGATCTCTTTATGTACATTTGAAAATCCATAACGTGTATTTAGGGAACAAAATGGCTATATGCATGCACAAGGCTCTGTGCATGTCTAAGGAAATGGACTTCAATCTTCAAGTCTACCGTATCTTGAGACCCTGTGCAACAAAGATATTGAAGCTAATGAAGAGTTTAAAACTGCCAGGGCACTGAAGTGATGTACACAAAAAATACATTGACAAAGGTTGGGAGAGACAATGATTCAAGGAATTCAAGGAAATCTTTGACCAATCATTCATACAGCACTTCAAAAATCTGAGCAGTGACTCCAATGGCAGCCTAATATAGGGAATACATACCTTAAATAACTATTCAAATAAAGTCACCAAATGAATAGGGAGTACAATATCAGCAACAAAAGCAATAACACTAAAATATCAATAATCTCTCTCCAGGGTAGAGAGCATGTTTTAGTTTCTACATTATTTAATATGTGCATATTTTCATAAAAATTCCAAGACATGAAAAAAACAGGAAATTATTCCATAAAGAAAGAAGCAGTCAATAGAAATTACCCAATAAGAAGCAAAGATGTTGCATTTACTAGTAAAAACCTTTAAGTAAACTAGCATAAATATATGCAAAGGACTAAACAAAACCATATCTAAAAACTGAAGTAATCTAAGAACACAAATTCTCATAAAAAAGAGATTATGAATATGTTGTTATTGCCAGGTGCCATAGAGTTGGGTCCAACTCATAGCAACCCTATGTACAACAGAATGAAACACTCCAAGCACTGTGCTATGCATACAATCTTTTTACATTTAAGCCCACCACTGCAAACATTGTATCAATCCATGTAGTTCAGGGTCTTCCTTTTCTTGTTGACCTGCCAATCTGCCAAACTTGATGTCCTTTTACAGGGATTGGTCCATCCTGACAACATATCCAAAATATATCAGACTTAGGCTAGCTATCATTGCTTCCAATGAGTGCTCTGGTTGCACATCTTCTAGGATGGATCTGTTGATTCTTTTGGCATCCATGCTATATTCAATATTCATCTAAAGCACCATAATTCAAAAGCGTCAATTCTTCTCCTGGCTCTCTTATTCACCATTCAGCTTTCATAAGCAACTGAAAATGCTGTGGCATGAGTCAAACATACCTTCATGTTCAATGTGACATCTTTACTTTTCAACACTTTAAAGAGATCTTTTGCAACATCATTTCCCAATGCAAAGCTCTCTGATTTCTTGACTCCTGCTTCCATGGGTGTTGATTGTAGAAAAAAGTAAAACAAAATCATGGACAACCTCAATCCTTTCTTCATTTATCATGAAGCTGCTTACGGATCCAATTGTAAGGACTTTTATTTTCTTGATGTTGAGGCACAATTCATATTTAAGGCTGTCTTCTTTGATCTTCATCAGTAATTGTTTCAAATCCTCTTCACTTTCAGCAAGCAAAGTTGTGTCATTTGTATAACACAGGTTCTTAATGAGTCTTCCCCCAATCCTGATGCACATTCTTCTTCATAAAGTCCAGCTTCTCAGATTGTTTGATTAGCATAAAGATTGAAGAGGTATGGTGGAAGGGTGTAGCCATGTTGCACACATTTCCTGACCTTACACCAAGCAGTGTTTCCTTGTTCTGTTTGAAGGACTGCCTCCTGGTCCATGTATGAATCCTCTTGAGTATAATTAAATGTTCTGATATTCCAGTTCTTCTCACTGTTATCCATAATTTGTTGTGATCCATACAGTCAAATGCTTTTGCATAGCCAATAAAACATAAACATCTTTCTGGTCTTCTCTGCTTTCTACTAATATCCATCTCATGTTAGCAATGATATCCCTGGTTCAATGCACTCTTCTGAATCTGGCTTGACTTTCTGCCAGTACCCTGTCAATATACTGCTATAGTCGCTTTTTAATGATCTTTAGTAAAATTTTACTTGCATGTGAAATTAATGATATTGTTTGATAATTTACAAATTCTCTTGTATCCTTTTTACTGGGAATAAGCACAAATATGCGTCTCTTCCAGTCAGTTGGCCAGGGAGCTGTTTTCCAAATCTCTTGACATAGACAAGTAAGCATCTCCAGTGCTGTATACGTTTGAAGAAATATTGCAATTTATATTCTATCAATTCCTGGAGCCTTGTTTTTCACCAATGCCTTCGAGGCAGCTTCCACTTCTTCCATCAGTCCCATTGGTTCCTGATCATATGCAGCCTCTTGAAATGGTTTATCACCAAAATTTTTGGAATGATGACTCTGTGTATCCCTTCCATCTTCTTTTTATGTTTCCAGCATTGTTTAATATTTTCACTATAGAATCCTTCACTATTGCCCCTCAAGGCTTGAACTTTTTCCTAATTCTTTAATCCTGAGAAAAACATATTTTGTTCTTCTCTTTTGGTTTTCTATCTCCAGCAGTTTGTACATGTGATTATATTATTTGATTTTGTCTTCTTGAGCTGCCCTTTGAAATTTTCTATTTAGTTCTTTACCTTCACCATATCTCCCCTTTGCCTTAGCTACTAGATTTTCAATGGCAAGTTTCAGATTCTTTTTTGACATGTATTTTGGTCTTTTGCTCATGTCCTTTTAATAACCTCTTACTTTCCTCATGAATGATGTTTTTTTGTCATGCCACAACTCATCCTATCTTTGATCATTAGTGCCTAATGCATCAAATCTGTTCTTGATATAGTCTTGGAACTCAGGTGGGATACGTTAAGGTCATTCCTTGGCTACTGTATACTTGTTCTAATATTCTTCAGTTTCACTTTGAAACCATATATAAGCAGTTGATAGTCTGATCCAAAATCAGCACCCAGTCTTTTTTGTGCTCTCTGAGGCCCAGAGTTCGATCCCCAGCTCCCCAAAATATGGGAGAAAGACCTGGCAGCCCCTTCCTGAAACAATCAGTCATTGAAATCCGTATGAATAGCAGAGAAGCACTGACATAGTGCTGGACATAGCATAGTTTCAGAAAATGTTTAGTTGTCTTGTACCCAGGGTCACTGTGAGTTGGATCCAACTTACTGGCACATAAGAACAACAACATGTTCCATCTGGTGAATTCCACATATATAGTTGCCCATTATGCTAGTGAAAAAATTTGTTTGCAATGAAAATGTCATTGGTTTGACAAAATTCTACCATATGATCTCTATCATGGTTTCTGTCATCAAGACAATATTTTCTAATTACTGAGATTTCTTGTTTCCAACTTTTACATTCCAATCACCAGTAATTAATTATCAGTGCATCCTGACTGCATGTTTGATCAATTTTAATATGCAGAAGCTGATAAAAATCTTCCCTTTCTTCATTTTGGGCCTTAGTGGTGGGTGCATAAATTTGAATAATAGTCATATTAACTGGCCTTCCTTATAGATGTATTGATATTATTCTATCACTGACAGCATTGTAATTCAGAACCGATCTTGAGATGTCTTTTTTGATGATGAATGTAATCCCATATCTCCTTAATTTGCCATTCCTGGCATAAAAGACCATATTATTATCTGATTCAAAATGACCCATACCAGTCCATTTTATGATACATAAAATATCAATGTTTATATGCTCCATTTCACTTTTGATGGTTTCCTATTTCCTAGGTTCATACTATGTACATTCCATATTCCTATTATTATTATTTCTTCTCATTTTGAGTCATACCACATCAGCAAATGGAGGTTCCTGGGGCCTTACTCCATTCCCATCATTAAGGTAGATTCTACTTTTAGGAGGCAATTCTTCCACTGTCATCTTCTGAGTGCCTTTCAACTTATGGGGCTAATTTTCTGGCACTATATCTGACAGTGTTTCTCTGCTATTCATAAGGTATTCAATGGCTAGTTGTTTCAGAAGTGGACTTCCAGGCCCTTTTCCCTAGTTTGTTTTCATCTGGAAGTTCAGCTGAAACCTGTCCACTATGTGTGAACCTCCTGGTATCTGAGATACCAGTGGCAGAGCTTTCAGCATCACAGCAACATGCAAGCCCCCAGAGTACAGCAAAGTGAAAGAATAGTGTGGTAATTTTCAATATAGAAACTATAAAAAAGAACTGAATAGAAATTATGGAAGTGAAAATCATAGATTTGAAAAATTTCCTAGGAAGGCTCAACAATACATTACAACCAGCATACGAAAAAAATCAGTGAACTTGAAAATAGGGCAATTGAGATTATCTAGGCTGAGGAACAGGAAAAAAAGAATGAATGAACATCAATAGACTCTCAAAGACTTGTTGTTGTTGTTGTTAGGTGCTGTCAAGTTAGTATCCGACTCATAGTGACCCTCATAGGGTTTTCAATGGCTGACTGTTATGGGATTGCCTTGACAGTGGATTGCCAGGCCCTTCTCCCATTTTTGCGGTGCTGGGAATTGAACTCAGGACCTCAGAGACTGCAGCGCAGCGCTCTACCAAATGAGCTAAATCCCAGCCCCAAAGATTTGTAGGATATCATAAAGTGTACTATCATACACACAATGGATATTTGAAGTAGAAGAGAAAGGTGAGGAAGAAAATATGAAGAAATGATGGCCAACAATTTCTATATTTAATGAAAATAGTTAATGTACATTGAAGCATCTCAACATACTTCTAGTAGAATAAACTGAAAGGGACTCAAAGATCACATTCAAACCATTGAAATCTGAAGACAGTGAATATTTTGACAGTAGCAAGAGAAAAACTACACATCAATGGATCCGTCATCAAATTAAAAATTGACTTTTTGAAAGAAAGCATGAGGGCCAGAAGGCAATGACATGACATATTTGAAGTGATAAAAGATAAATAAATAAATATGCTGAAAGAAAAAAATTTGGCAACTAGCAATTCTACGTCAAACAAAACTATTTTTCCAAATATAAGAAAATATTCAGAGATTTCAGTATAAATAAAAGTAGAGATGTGTTTGGTGCAGACAAGTCCTGCAATAAATAGTAAAAGAAATGCAATAGGATACAGAAAAAGGAAGCTATCTAATAACTTGAATCAATATAAACAATTTTTTCTTTGTATGTTGTGCAATATTTATGAAGATGTCTTCATGGTCTTACAATGTATAAACATAATTTGAATGACTAACACAAATGAGGAGAGATAGAACTAAAGTTATATAGGGACAAAATTTCTTCTTATTTTAATAAGGATAGTATTAATTCACGCTGAGGTATTTTAAGTTAAGCTACTAATTTTAATATCCCATAACCACTAAGAAATAGCATGATAACAATTCCTACCTCACCATGTGATTAAAATGTACAACCAGGCATGATGTAAATACATGAAAGCAGTAAAAGAGTTGAGGGAGAAACAAAATAAAGATGGCAATGAGGAATTTCTTGAAGCTCTTGATTGTGCTCATCAATACAGTGAGTGCCAAACTACTGTAAAATAAGAGTATCATAGGAAGGGAGAAACTGTTCTCAGAGAAAGTGAAACTTAAAACCAGACCCCACGCCTAGCAGTGTGTGCCATTGTCTGTGAAAACAGCAGTAAGAATGGTCATCATTACAAGACAACAGCAAATAACATGAAAAAAAACATGAAAAACATCTGTTGTTCTTTCAGATTATGGAGTAGAGGGAGAAAAGAAGAGAAATGTTGATTCTATTAGAGAACATGGTGAATAATCTATCTGGATCAGTGCATTCTGTTAGAATGAGTGTGATGCCTGACTTAACTTGCAGCAATTTCTTTTAACAAACTATTATTTACACTGAGTTTACTGGGTTTGTAATAATTTAATTCTCCCAGCTCAACACTGGAAGTATTTCTTGGTGTTTAATACCTTTACACCACATAATAAGAGGTGAATCCCCTTTATATTTCTTCAATTGCTCTTCTAAATTTCTTAAAGCAATGTTATTTTTTCATCTTATTGTCCTTAATGAATATCCCTCAATAAAGGTGATGAATGTATAAGTTATTGTAACTCCATAAGGTTTGAAGTAATAGTGCCATTCCTACTGATATAGTTCAGAATACAAGTCATCAGAGAGCAAGTGAGGTAGGAAGAGGAAGAAAACATTGGGAACCTGGAGATACTTAAAGGACTGGCAGGAAAACAACCACGCTATGAAGGCTTTTTCTGTAGGTGTAGATTTTCTACTATTGGTTCAGAGGCTAGAGTCTATGTAAGAGCCACTTTGGGGGCACATTGGCATAGCTAAATACTTGGCATAAAACAAGGAAGTACAGTGGTTAGAACGACAACTCTGGTGGTAGAAAATAACAACCTAAACTCTATATGTGGGTGTAGATAGGAAGAAGCTAAAGAGTCCTACATATGAATGAGTTAGAGAAATGCAACTGAAAAGCACCTTCACATGGAAAGATCAGTGGTGCCTGCTTTGACAATGGTGTGTGTGAGTGTGTGTGTGTGTGTGTGTGTGTGTGTGTGTGTGTGTGGTTGGTTAGAGGATTCAGGAGCAGGTAAAGGGGGGACTGTTATGTGGACATGTGCCATGGCAGCCCCAAACTCTTTGAATATCCACCTATGTTGTTTTCAAAGGGCTCAGAGACTCCTGTAAGCTTTCATATCAGACAAGAAGCTAAAAGCTTATTTTTGTTTCTCTTTTACATGAAAACATTTCTGCTTTTCATTCCATCTCCATGCCTTGCTGTTTGACAGCTGTCTGATCTGACCAGCTACCTCTGCGCTGATGGGATGATCATTGCATAATGGGTTAATATGATTATCCTTTGAGTGACTAGGAGGTAGAAATTGCAAATATCATTAGCAGACTGCAAGAGGTGATATTTGGAGGTACAGGAGGTCTCCAAGCACCCTTCAAATCATTCCACATAAATGACTGTCTGGCCTGTCTTTGCTGAATGTGTCAGTAAAATTTTAACCATCACGAATTGTGACTCATTCGGTGATTGAGTTGATCCTAAAATAGGAAGCAGCACACAGGATTGCCTGCAATGGTCCTTCTGCTCTCTTATTTCAGCATCCAATCTACTAAAAAACTTTGGACTGTGTATGTTTGCATGAATGTGCTTACTAGTGTGTGAGCATGTGTGTGTGTGTGTGTGTGTGTGTGTGTGTGAGAGAGAGAGAGAGAGAGAGAGAGAGAGAGACAGACAGACAGACAGACAGACAGACAGACAGACAGGCAGGGGGGTATGTTTGTACTTCAAACTTGCTTTCATTGTTTACTAACCTCAGAGGCTTACCTTGCTGGGGACAGAGGTATCAATAAGACTCTGAGTATGTTTCCTTGCTCTTAAAATGGTCTCCTATGAATACACAAATAAGCATTCCTCACTGATATAACACAGGCTAGTTTCTAACTGTAAGATGATGGCAAGATTCACTTTGAAATGCTGGATGCTTTCCAAGAGAACGATTGCTTTTTGTGAGTTATTACATGTACAAATGATAGCAGTTCTTTATATGTAATAAAGAAGTTGTATTCTGAAAGCTGATAGAAAAACAGGATCATTTGTGTGTGTGTGTGTGTGTGTGTGTGTGTGTGTTTTGCTTTACAAAAGCATAAAAATTGAGGATCAAAAACTGCAAGGGAGAATGCTGTGAGCAGAGCTCATTTTGGAAAATACAGTCATTCCTCCATATCCATTGGTTCCACATACATAGATTCAACTTTGGGTCTAAAATATTTGGAAAAAAATTTGCATTTATACTGAACATGTGCAGACATTTTTCTTGTCATTATCCCGTAAATGATATAGTATAACAACAATTGATATAGTATTTACATTGCATTAGGTATTATAAGTAACTAGATATGATTTAGCCTGCAGCCATACCACTGTGGCTTCCAATCCTGTTAGAACTCAGAAGCTAAGCAGGGTCGGGCCTGGTTAGTACTTGGATGGGAAGTTGCCTGGGGACATCAGGTGCTATAGGTTTGGGAGACAGACCCAGCAACCAACTCCGAAAAAACAATCTGCCATTGAAAGCCCTATGAATAGCAGAGAGGCAGTAATAATAGTGTTTCATCTGTTGTACATAGGGTCACTGTGACTTGGATACTGACACCTAACAACAGCAACAACAGAGATGATTTAAAGTATTTGAGAGGTTATGTGTAAATGCTACACCATTTCCTATGTAGAAGGTAAGCTTCTGCAGTTAATGATATCCATAGGAGGTCTGGGAACTGATCCCTGAGGGACAACTGTATTGTGGAGTTGGGCAAGGGCTTCTCAGAGAAGTTGTTGAGAGAATTATTTTTCTTTCTTGGTGCTCCCTTCCTCTTTTTCAATTGTTTTTAGTCAGCCCAAAATGCTTACACTCTCCAAATTTCACTACCCAAAGACAGTGAACCAAGTATCTACCAGAAGTATCCCCAGGCCCTCTTTAATGCTCCTACTCCTTAATCTTTCATGTGATTTTCTTTCAAGTCTCATTCCAAATTTCTACTACATCCTGTTGTTTTAATATTACTATATATAGTTTTGAGCATGCACTATGTGCCCAGCCTAGTGCTGAATCTGACAGGTATAGAGACAAATAAGATAAACATATCTGCTTATTGAAGCTTGTAATCTGATGGAAAGGCCAGAAATGTATCTTGTATAATGAAGGACATGATAGATTAACTGGGTAGTGTGAGAGAATAGAGAGTGGGCATCCAACTCAAGTGAGAGAAAGAGGTTAGAAAATAATTCCCAGAGGATGGTGTACTTGATCTATGTGTTAAAGGGCAAGATAAACATTTCCAGATGAAGTTTGGAGAAAACTGGATGTACAAAGTCAAGGAGGCATGAGAGAATATAGTGCATTGAAATAACTGCAAGACCTTTGAAAAGATCTGGATTTTCAAATGCAAAATAGGTAATAAGAAATGAACTAGAGATGTAGTTATGGAGAGCCTTCTGTGTCATTAAATGAGTGTGGGTACTCTCCTATGTCACAGGAAGCCATTGAGTTATTTTTTAAAGGGAATTATATAAATCAGATATTTAGTCTAACCAAATTATTCTGATGAAAACAAGGAACATAGATTGAATAGAGACTAGACTGTTGGCAGGGAAACAAATTAAGGGGTTATTGTAGTAACACATACAAGAGATGATGACAGCCTGAATTAAGGTAGTGGCAATGGAATGAGAACTACACAGATTATAAAGATAGCTAACAAAATTGAATGATTGCTAACACAGTGCTGAATTTTTACATTTTAATTCATTGTTATTTACATATATCAACCTTTTCAATGCCACTTTGAAGTTTTACACCCATTTTTATAAAATGAAAGCAAGACATTGTGAGTTTAAATAAATTTCTCAAGGTTAAAAAGGTATAAAACATGGGCATTCTGGCTCCAAAGGCTGAGCCCTTAATTGGCTGTTATAGGTGCTTAAGATGTAAAAGCCATAGGATGGGCCAGGTATAGTAGTGCACACCTGTAATCCCAGCAACTCCAGAGATGGAGGCAGGAGCATCACAAGTTCTAGGCCAGTGGCAGCTTGCATAACTTACGAGACCTTGTTTCAAGATAAAAAATATATTAAAAAAATGGGCTGGGGGTGTGGCTCAGTGGTAGACAGCTTGCAATGTATGTATGAGGCCCTAGGTTCAGTCCCCCATGCCACTATAAAAAAACTAAAAGCCATAAGATGTGGTAATGGATCAGTCAGGGAAAAGGGATGAGGGGTGATGAGAAAATAGAGGTTAAAGATAACTCTCAGGTTTATAACTTCCATGACTCTGTTCCTAGGTAAGAAATAAAAGAGAAGACAATTTGAGGGTGTGGATCAGGTCAAGTTTATACTTATTGGATTTATGAACTATGTAAGTGGAGCTCAGTGAGGAGATCTGGGATGAGGACAGACATTTAGAAGTTCCTGAGTTTTTAATGGTAGGTAAAATCATGGATATATGGTGGGCATGGTGTCATATGCATGTAAT
>VMDO01030044.1:0-21838 GCA_007922755.1 Pedetes capensis | reverse complement strand
CCTGCATCCATACCCCTGTGGCATCCGATTCCATCAGATCTCAGAAGCTAAGCAAGGTTGATCCTGGTTAGTCCTTGGATGGGAGACCACCTGGGAACACCTGGTGCTTTAGGCTTGGGAGAAGGACCTGGCAACCCACTCCCAAAAACAACCAGCCATTGAATACCCTATGAATAGTAGAGAAGCACTAACAATGCTGTCAGACACTGACTTGATGGCATCTAACAACAACAACATCATCACCCTATGTTCAATAGAACAAAACACTCTTTGACACTGTACTATGCATGGCACTATTGACAATGCTTCTCTGCTATGCATAAGGTTTTCAATGACTGATTCAGGATTGTTTCAGTAGTGGGCTGCCAGGTCCTTCTCCCATTTTTACAGTGCTGGGGATTGAACCATGGGCCTCAGAGTGCACAGATCAGGCTAAATCCCAGCCAGTTTCCACTGTATATAATATATATATATATATATATATATATATATATATATATCATACAAAATATGCATTAATTGGCTGTTTATGTTATTCACAGGACTTCCAGTCTATTAGCAAACTTTCTGGGGATTGGTAGCAGGAACAGAGAGCAGATCCCAGTGAGCCCTGAGTAGCCCTACCATCACAGTGGCCCCAGTTAGCATCACAGCCAGGAAGAGCCACAGCTGACATAGCAGCCCTAGTCACCATCACCACAACCATGAGCCATGAGATGGCTGCCATCTCCTTCCCTCAGCACAGCTCACAGACAGCCCAGCACCATGGACAGCAGCATAGGAAGTGGTGGCTGGTGGGGAAAAGAAGGTAATCACAAGAAGGCTTGTTGTTGTTGTTAGGTACCATTGAGTTGGGTCCAACTCATAGGGAACCTATATATAACAGAATGAAACACAACCTGACACTGTGCAAGCTACACAATCTTTTTTATGTTTAATCTCATTGTTGCAGACACTGTATCATTCAATCCAGTTGAAGGTCTTCCTTTTTTTCATTGACTTTCCATTCTCCCAAATATGATGTCCTTCTCCAGGGATTGGTCCTTCCTGAATACATATCCAAAATATGTAAGACACAGTCTAGTCATCCTTGCTTCCAAAGACCTCTCTGGTTGCACATGTTCTAGGGTAGATCTGTTGGTTCCTTTGGCAGTCCATGGTATATTCAATATTTGTCTCCAGCACCATAATTCAAAAGCATCTGTTCTTCTCTAGTCTCCCTTATTCAATATCCACCTTTCACAACCATATGATATGACTGAAAATACTATGGCATGAGTCAAGTGCATCTTCATCTTCAATGTGACATCTTTACCTTTCAACACTTTAAAGAGGTCTTTTTCAACTGTTTTTCCCAATGCAATGTGTCTTTTGATTTCCTAACTGCTGCTTCCATGGGTGTTGATAATAGAACTAAGTAAAGCAAAATCTTGGACAACCAACCTGAATCTTTTCTCCATTTATGATGAAGTTGCTTACTGACACAGTTGTAACGATTTTTGTTTTCTTGATGTTGAGGTACAATCCATACTGAAGGCTATGATCTTCATCAGTAAATGTTTCAAATTCTCTTCAGTTTCAGCAAGAAAAGTTGTGTCATCTGCCTAATGCAGACTGTTAATGTTCCTCTAATCCTGATGCTACATTCTTCTTTGTAATATCCAGGTTCTTGCATTATTTGCTCAGCATAAAAATTGAAGAAATACTAACATGTTTTTTTATGAGAAACAAACATGATTTCATCCCTAGGAATGGCACCAAGAAATATGTATTTGTTGCCAGACTGCCATAAAGAAGAATAGACTCAGGAATTACTGTCACAGCATAGGAGTTGCAACGAATATGGAGTTTGATGTCTGTCATTGAAGAAGAAAAGCATGCGAGATAGCAAATGCTACAGGTTCTGGTGGGGTTCCAGTTCAAGTAAGTAAATGGGCTGCAGATGGTAGCCATTATAGACACCAACCACATCAATGGAGTCATCTAAGCATTTACCAGCAGCCTTGCTGGAACAGTGAGAGTGTGCAAAAGGCAGAGCGAGCAGACAGCACTCTTTAAGGCCAGGCTCAAAACCAGCCCCACTATAGGTGAAGGTTCCCACTTTATTGTATATAGAGACCTTCTGGATATTGACCGCAGTATTCCAATCCTTCTGTGCAGGGAAATGTGATACAGGACACTGACAATTAGAGTGAGGAGAAAAAGATAGATAAGTGACAAAGAATATGTTTTGGGGTTACAGACCATCATTCTGCAGGTTCCTTCCTCCAAAGACAGGTTAGGGAGGATGATAATAAGAAAAATCAAGGAGATGAGACATAAGGTCAGTGGTCATCCCAACATCAGTACCACTACAACTTCAATTACTGATCCAAATGCCCAGAAACTCCCTGAGCCTTACAAGGACTTGGACAACAACAGAAGATCCACAACCTGAGATATGTCTGCTCCTGAGGCAGAACATGGTGGGCCTGAGTGAATATTGTATTCTCATCTCTACTATACCGGCATCCAACAAGAAGGAATAAACTTGAAATTCCAGCAATAAGAAATGAACAAAAGGTTATAACTGAAAACCAACCTTAAAGGCTTGGTTTTCCCTGTTGGCTAGATTACTACTACTGTTAGCATGAGGCTTTTATTCTTTTTCCATAAAGGTTGTCTATTTTTTGTAATGACAAATGTGCTTGCTTTAAAATCCTGTTTTTTCTTAATGAGTTTTAAAATTGTTTCATGTCTAGTCAAGTTGACATTTTTAAGAACCTTATTTTTAATTTGTAATAAAAGTTTGTAACTTGTTTTTTAAAAAACTCATAAAATTGTGAATAAATAAGAATCCTAAATAATTGAAAATGTTATATGCAGATTTTCAACTGGAGATGATGGCCAGTAACCCAAACCATTGGGTCGCTCAGGGTCAGGTGTATTATAATATTTTATTAATTATATGTTTTCTTTCTCTGTTTGTTTTCTGTTTTTACCATGTTATCTCTTAAGGCTTTCTCTTATGTTTTTAGAAGGTGGCTCTTGGACCTTAATTGACAGATCCAGTGTATATGTGTGTGATAGTATGTATATTCTTACACATCTGCATTCCTACAAAGAGTGAGTTTTTTTCTGTCAAGCAACCCGGTGTTCAAAGCTTTATCCTGAGCTAAAGAAAAGTTCAAGTTGGTTGGATTTAAGGCTTTGTAAGCAGTGCAGAGCCTTTGAGCTCTCCAGATGGCATGGGTTCTATCCACTTGACCTTTATAAGAGTTTCTGGAGAAAATGATGAGATACCGCACCGTCTTTCACTCTCAAGTAATTGAAAGTCCTAGATGGGAATAAGAATCTGGGGAGATATAAGGCATACTTTCCCTGGACATCTATGTGTGCAATTTTCTTGTCTTCACAATCTATCACTCTTTACACTATACTGCCAAGCTCCACATTTCTTGATGTCTTTTCAGTGTTTTTGATTGGCCATCAATAAGCAAAGGGAATAAGAGACACCCTTGAATTTACATAGTTATAGTCAAGACTCTTTTTTAGGTCTGGCACTCTCTTGAAAACAAAATGATGAATTCAAGCATTATAATGTTTTGAATCTCAAACACTCCTGTAAGCTCCATTCTGTGCCCTACTCAAAGCACTCACATTTTTTATTTATTGTGCCATATTAAAAAGTCTCAGAGGATTTTTCCTCTGTATCTCCTTTGCTTGTCTGTACTAGCTTTTCTTCTGTTTCATTTTCCTTTGTTAAACTTTGTGTTATTTCTGAGATTGAATTCTCAAACTTATAAAGTGGAGGTGGTCTCATGCTTATTTTCCTTTATTCCTTTTTGAGAGTGGTCACAGCATGCCTTTTTCACTGTGTTATATTTGGTACTGAGTCCTGAGTGGCCGATGAGTTGTTATTTTCTAATTGCATTGAATCTAGTAGCAGGAAAGCTGAAAAACACTGCTTTTGCAAGTAATTTCAAGTGCATTTATTGTGAGTTAGGTTAGCCTTTGCTGTGAAACCATGAAAACTAACATTTTACTTATATGTAGATTATGTTCACAAAATATATTTATTGCATCTCTAATTATATACATCTAGCATTTAAGACTTAAAGCATACAACTCAAATACTTGCCTAAAATGGATCTAGAAAGATAGTTGAGTAGACAAATATGAGTGTTTAAAAATGAATAATAACATCAATAAGACTATTTTAAAAGAGTTACAATATGGGAGTGACCTCACATGTACCAAATGTATTGTGTTAGATTAGCTCTTCCCTTACAATTATGTGATAAATGAGATTACAGTTATGCAATTTTCATTTCATGAAACTATAATGATTATAAATTCTAGGTGGCCTATAGGAGGAGAAAAGGAGGTAACTATAAGTTCAGAATTGAAACAGCTTGAGTCTAGAATTGGCTTCAAGGACTAGAGTGACTATGGAGCTGAAAAGTACAAGAAAGACAAAGGTAGAGATGCAGAGTTTGCAGGTTCTCCAAGAGAAGATTAGATTTCATAATCCTGGGAATGGACTAAACCAAGTTCATGTTGCCCTCAATTCCAGCTTGCTCATTGTACAATAAGTGGTATAATGAAAAGAACATGTGCTTTGGAATTAGAGATATGAGTTTGTATCATGGCTTGGTCCCTTCTCAGTTATGTGATCTGTATTTCCTCAGTTATAACAGTGGGTGAAACTACTTTGTAGGAATACTTTAAGGATTAAGGCTCCTGATAGGATACCAGGTACACAGAATGCTTACTAAGTGGTGGCTGCAATGCATGCTGTAGCTCAGGTACAGAAGCTAAGTTCTGTATATCATAGAGTTGATCCTTAGAAACTACTCTTTAAGCTTTTGGTGTCATAATATTTTTGTCCTTTACTATTTTGTCTTTATTATTATTGCCATGCTTTCTTGATGAGGTTACAATAAAAATGAAAACGAAGCCAGGCACTGTGTGCACACCTGTGTGGTCCCAGCAACTTGGGAGGGCTAAGCAGAAGGATCATCAGTTTGAGACCAGGGGCAGACTGTAACTTAGACTTTGTCTCAAAACTGAAAATATCAAATAAAAATGGGGTTGCCACTGCAGGTCAATGATAGAACATTTGCTTAGAATTTACAAGACCCTGAGTTTAATCCCCTAATAGTGAATAAAAAAGAAAGAATTTTTTCATGGATTAACTAAGGAGAAAGATAATTTGTTTTCAGAACTAGAAAGTGAAGCAGTTTTGATGGTCTGATGTGTGTGGGAGTACATTAGCTTTCAGTCTAGAAAATGAGGAATGAGGGGGATAGCAAGTACCATAGGTACAATGAGATGTTATTTCCAATCCATCTCTACATCGTCTGTTTAGTCCCTTAGTTTTTTTTTTCTCTTTTTTTCTGATATGCTTAGTGGTTTAGGAAAGTCAGTGTGACAAGTTGGTCTTGCTCTTGAGGGTGTCATAAGTTACATTTTCCCAATGCTTTGGATATTAGATATGTTCAAGCCAGTGATTAAGTGGTGTGAGGATAGAGTAAGGCAGGTTTGGGGGCCAGCCAGAAGCATAATGGGGAGGGAAGAGAAGCAAGAAAAGGAAGTCTAAAGCAGTTATTCTTCAACCTGGCTATATATTACAGAATTTATGGTCCTTTGAAACTCTATTGAAACAGGAACCCCAAATTCAGAAATATTGATATAGTAGAGCTAGATGGGGCCTAGGTTTTCATGTTCTCAAAACATTCCTGGGTAATTCTAAAGCAGAACCAAGATAATGACCATTAGTCTAAACATGGTTAAAGATTTCTGGAAGATGTTTTCCTTATGTAATGCAAAGCCAAGGTTCTAACAATCAGAGTCTACACACACACACACACACACACACACACACACACACACAAAGACACAGACACACACACACTACACACACTCTTCAGGTGAAAATCTAATCCTGATGTTGTTCTAGCTCATCATAGAATGATGCATGGGTGGACAAGCTATGAAGCTGATGTTATTATTGTCTTTGAAGACAGAAGGAAGTATGCACTAAACTTTTTTGATTCAACTGAATTAGTAAATTGAACTTTCAGAGTTGGTAGGGATTTAGATTTCCATATAGTCTATTTTGTGTGAAGGTAGTGATTCTTTCAATATCTGTGACAAATGGGCAATTGGTAGGAAGATACAGGAAAAAAATAAGGAAAAAAAATCTGGGATTCAGCCCCGACAGTTTTGAGGTATGAAAAGAAAAGGAATCTGGCACAGTGGCCATGCTTGGGTAGCCTTGAAAGAGAGGACAGAAGCATCCTCAGCCAACTGGAGAAGTGGAATATCAAAGTGTCAATCCTGAGGCAGATGAGTCAGGTGGTTTGCCAGAAAGAAGGCAGGATCATCATGGAAAACAATTGGAACACAAACTTTATATGCAATATTGTTGTTGTTAGGTCCTGCTGAATCAGGCCTGATTCATAGCGACCCCATATGCAATAGAACGAAAAAAACCCCAACACAGTGCCATGCCCAGCACTAAATTCAAAATTTTGCAAATAAGAAGGAAAACTCTTGGGGTTTTTTTTGGAATGAAATTTATATTTTATTAAATTTCTTTAGCTTGACACCAAATTATCTACACTTCTACATTTACTTTAAAATTATCTAAAAATATTAGTAAGTTATTTTCTGTACATTATGCTTTTATTTTACGTTATATAATTGCATATTATGTTATATAATTATAATTTTATGTTATATACCGCTTAGTTTCCCTAAGATGTTGTTGTTGTTAGGTGCCATCGAGACCGACTTATAGCGACCCTCAATGGGTTTCCAGTGGTTGACTGTTTCGGGATTGCCTTGGGAGTGGATTGCCACGTCCTTCTCCCAGTTTGCAGTGCTGGGAATGGAGCTGGGGACCTCAGAGACTGTAGAGCAGTGCTCTACCAACTGAGCTAAATCCTAGCCCTCCCTTAAGATAGGGCCTTGATTTAGAGATCTACATGTAAATTTAAAAAATATGTTGCTTTAGGAAAATGTTTCTAATCTACAATGTCATGTTTTTTTTTATGTATTTATTACACTTTGCTTAATATTCTTTTTCCCCTTTACTGGTAAAGTAACGTGCAGCCACAGACCTGTGGCATCCGATCCTGTCAGATCTCAGAAGTTAAGCAGGGTCAGGCCTGGTTAGTACTTGTATGGGAGACCACCTGGGAACACCAGGTGCTGTAGTCTTGGGAGAAGGACCCTGCAACCCATTCCCAAAAGTCAATCCACCATTGTAAACCCTATGAATAGCAGAGAAGCACTGACAATAGTGTTTCGCCTGTTGTATGTAGGGTCGCTATGAGTCAGACACTGACTTGATGGCACCTAAGAACAACAACAACAACTGGTAAATCTTGGTGGGGTACAGAGTAATATAACATTTGCTTTTTTCATTATGCAACTATTACGTCACTTTTGATTATACTTTTGTCATCTTACAAGATTTATGGAACTTCTTGACTAATATGTAGTAAAAGTCATGCATATTTGAGTTATGTTCCCCTTTTTTCCCATGTACTCATGAAGTTGAATCATTTACATTGAGATTATCTTCTCTCCCTTTATCCCTCTACATTGTTTCTCCTCCCTATCCCACCTTCTGCAATATTCTTAATATAGTAGATACCTAGAAGTCCAACTTGGACTTTTGGGATGGTAGTGTATTCTTACATAACTCAGCAGAGTGTTAGTCTTCAATGATAAAAAAATAAATGAAAGAGGTTTAATATTTGGCATAATCTTTCAAGAAAATATAGATTTCCTGGATATCTAATTTCCTTGTTAAAGTCTTATTTAAAATAGAGAAATAGTTCTTTCTTCATACAAACCAAAAAAAATTCTGCATAATTTCATACCATGTATATAAACTCTGTAAAAAGATGTGTATTTGAGAATTGACAGAATTTCAGGATTCTAGCAATAATGTTCTGAATTAGGCATTTTATATTTTATTTCATTCCCTAATATGAAATCTATTGTCATAATTTTTAAAATACAGTTGCTGCCCTGACATCCAGCTTTTAAGCCTTACATTAGTTGTTTGAAACCCCATCATACTCTTTCACCTTTGGCTTAGTTAAAATTTCCCCCCACTGAGTGGTTGTTTGCCATGTAGTCTGCTTGTCCTTTCTTCCACTGGCCCCAAACCAAATCCTCCATATTTACTATTTAATTTTTTATTGGAAATTTTCTATGTACCCCTTAATGTGATTCATTCTGACATGTTTTTCATTGTGACATTTCCATATATGCATTTTGTTGTACATTATTCATATAGGTTCCCCCTTACCCTCTTGTGCACTTCCTCTCTTCGTCCCACCCCCCATCAAAGACTTCTCTTCCATTTACTTGTCTTTTTATGGTAATATTTTTCTATATATCCTTGGGTTCCAGTTCTCTTTAAGATAGAAACTTTTTCTGTAGTGAGCTTTCTTTTTACCTTGTCAGAACTATTACAGCATTTTCTAGACCATCAATAATAATACCATTCTTAGCTTCTTTTTTCTTTTATTGTGATCCGACCTTTGTATAGGATTTTTTCCTTCTTATAATTTTGATTCAGCTCCCACACATGAGTGAGAACATGTGGTGTTTCTCTTTCTGAGCTTGTGTTTGTTCACTTAAAATAATTTTCTCCAATTCCATCCATTTTGCTGTGAATGGCATTACTTCATTTTTTGATTGCTGTGTAGTATTCCATTGTGTATATGTACCATAGTTTTTATTTTTTTAAAATCCATTCTTCTGTTGAAGGGCACTTTGGTTGGTTCCATATCCTTGCTATTGTGAAAAGTGCAGCATTGAACATGGACATTCAGATGTCTTTGTGGTATGATGACACATCTCCCTTTGGGTAAATTCCCAATATTGTTATAGCTGAGTCATATGGTAGATTAATTTTTAGTTTTTAAAGATACTCCATATTGATTTCCACAGTGGTTGGACCAATTTACAGCCCCACCAACAATGTAAGAGTGTTCCCTTTTCTCTGCAACCTCGCCAGCATTTGTTATTTGTTTTATTGATCTTGGCAATTCTTACTGGTGTAAGGTGAAATCTTGGAGTTGTTTTAATTTGTATTTCCCTAATGGCTAGGGATATTGAGCATTTTTTCATGCGTTTCATGGCTTTACAGACCTCTTCATTTGATTAATGATAAAAAAAACTATTGTTCAACATGAGAGTCATATAAATGTGTCCGTCCCTGTATGTGTTTTTTAATCAAATCACAACCTCATGGGAAAACCTTAGGGATAGTGATCATGGATATTAATGAAGGCATAGAACCAAAGATTCTCTCTTTTCCTCTGTCTGGTTTTCTATCCACTGATTGAGACCCATTCACTCTCAGATTTCCCATAGGTTTCTTGTTGGAACCTCTAATTTCTCTGGGATCTGTAAACAGTACATTTCTTGTTTCACACATTTTGGTTTCTTTTTCTCACTATGTGTCACCTGACTGGCACACCTGAATCTACCGTTGCTCCAGTTGGAGTGGTTTTGGTGTTTTAAGATCACTCTTCACAGAGAGATTTCATGGCCACATTAGAAAAAATGCCATAACAACAACAACAACAACAAAAACAGTATTTTTTTATTTGAAATATGAGTTTTATAAAGACTTCAAAAGGTTCTTGCAACTGATAGATTTTATAGGATTATTGAGATATACTTAATTTATACTGGTCAAATGACAGAACATGGGATCAAGGAAAAAAGGTATGGCAGGGATAAGCAAATCCTGTCTACAAACAGTATGGATACTTCTTTGTGTCACTGAAAAGTGAAAGTCTATTAAGTTCATGCCAGTGCAATACTGAAAAACTCATAATTCTTAGAATAAGGTGGTGTACTTGTACATTTACCTAACTCAACTTCTGCTTCTTTGAGCTAAAAAGAAAAATCTATGATTGAATACTAATTCTTCAAAATACTGATGAATAGAAATAGATTTCATAATTACAATAGATATTCAAAGGAATTCTTGAAAATCAGAATTTATTCTGAACACATTTTAAGTAAAGTATGGAGGGCAAAGATGAAGAAATAATCAAAGGAATAATGAAAGATCATTTCGAAGGAGTGAGAAAATATACAGATTTTTCATGAAAGGACATGTTGAATGTGCAGCAAAACGAATGAAAGAAAACAGATTCTAACAAAATGTGGTGAAATGTCAAAATATTAAGGATAAAAGTAAAATTCAAAGATACTTAGAGTGGAAAAGCAGGTTTCCTGAAAAACAACATTAGTTGCTGTTGTAATACAATGAAGATTTCTTAATATGAAAAAAAAGACTATAGGCTAATTCCATTAAAACACATGGAAAACTTAAAACAACTTATTAGTAAAAGGAATCCAGCATTATAGTAAAAGAAATCATTACTGAAATATGTCATGACTTATACATATCTTACAAATACAAAATTGTTTAAATATTAGTTCCTAAATTGAATAGGTACTCAATATCTCTCTGTACTTTGTGCTCAATTTTTCTGTGAGCTTAAATCTGCTCTAAAAATAGTCCATTGTGAAATACATATGTTAGACATTGCTAATGGTTTTCAAAGTGTTTTTACTAGTTTAATCTTCCACTATCAGTAATTGGTATACCCATGACCTTAAATTATTAGCAACATCAGGTATTGCCAATCAATTTTAGCCAGTTTTGTATGTGCAGTGTCATCTGATTGTGGTTTTAATTTGTGTTTCCCTCACTACTTGGGTTATTTTGTTGTTTTTAGGTGCCTTTTAGTTGGGTTCAACTCATAGGGTCCCTATGTACAACAGAATGAAACACCAACACTGTGCCATGCTCAGCACTATTGTCAGTGCTTCTCTGCTATTCACATGTTCCAATATGTCTGATCACAAGTTGAAAGTTCTTTTCATGATGCACTTAATAGATTCGACCCACAGCACACCACAAAAATGGGAAAAGGACCTAGCAATGCACTCCCTAGACAATCCCAAAATAATCTGCCATTGAATACACTATGAATAGCAGAGAAGCACTGGCATATGCTAGGGATGGCACAGTGTCAGGGAATATTTTGTTCTGTTGTGCATAGGGTCACTATGAGTTGAATCTGACTGGATAGCACCTAACAACTACATAATTTTGCTCATTATTTTGTATAATTTCTTTATGATACTCTGGATTAAAAGTTTTTATTGATTATGTTGAAAATATCTTCACTTTCCCTGATATTTGTCTTTGAACTCCTATAGTATTATCGTTGATGAGTAGGAGTTCTTAATTTTAATGTAGACTAATGTTTTCATCTGATTTCCACTACAACTAGGTTTTGTGTCTTGCTTAACAACTGTTCATCCATTGAAAAGTCAGGAAGATATTCTCCAATTTTATCATTTAGAAATTTCACTATATTACTTGTCACATATACATCTACACCCAGCCAGAATTAATCTTTATGAATGGTATAAAGAAAGGCAATGTTGCTTTCTAATACATAAATCCAAACAACCCAACCCCATTTTCTGTGATGAACACGTTGCCCTGGGACCTGTCTCTGGTATAAATGAAATTCACATACATCTACACTGGAGAGGTTCTGGACTGGGAACGCTTTGTACTTTCTATTTTGTTTTGTTGTTGTTGTTGTTAGTTGCCATCGTGTCGGTATCCGACTCATAGCTACCCTCATAGGGTTTTCAACGGCAGACTGTTTCAGGATTGCCTTGGGAGTGGATTGCCAGGTCCTTCTCCCATTTCTGCGGTGCTGGGAATTGAACTCGGTACCTCAGAGACTGCAGTGCAGCGCTCTACCAACTGAGCTAAATCCCAGCCCCTTATTTTGTTTTATTGGTTTATATATCTTTCTTTCTCTCAATACTAAAAAGTTCTGAGTTACTGAAGCTTTAGATTGCCTAAATAACTTGTATAAATTCTCTCATTTTGTTCTTCTTCCTCAACTTTTTCTTAGCTATTTTTTGCTTTTTGCATTTTCATGCACATTTCAGAATCTGCTTGCAATTTCCTTTAATAAATCTCTTGATATTTGATTGGAATTGTGCTAAATGTATTGGGGAAATTTGACATGTTTATGATATAAAGTCTTCTAATCATTGAACATATATACTGCTACTTTAGACTTTAGATTTTGTGGATATAAACTTTGTATATCTTTTAGAGGATTTGTTAATTAGTGTTTAATGTTTTCATATGATGAAAGTTTAGCTTTTAAAAAAATTATTTTCTGTTACTTGACATGGATATGTGAAACACAAGGTATAAATGTTTGATATGTAGTTGCAAAGAACATGTATTTTGTAGCTGTTGGGTTCAAATTTCTATACATTCAATAATTAATGATTTTTAAGCAATCTTGGCCATTTTAGGTATTAATTTGAATGCTAAAATGATGCTAAGAAAATAGCCTTCATAGAGATTTGCCTTTATGTATTAAAAGGTACTCATTTTTTTATCTTTTCATTTGTTTTGAAATGGTATCCATTCTTGTTTCTGCTTTCAGAGTCCAGGGTTCTATTCTCCTCCTGTGTGAGCATTAGAATAAGCTCTAGTGAGCTATATGTGTAAAGGATTCGAGGAAACAGAGAGTTGTGAGGCCTGTTCACATTCTTAGAGCTTTGTGTTTAAGGTCCCTCTTAATTTATTGTACTTTTGTGTTATCTTTTATTTCATTTGTTCTTGGCTAGGCATTAATATTAGTTTGTTATATAGTATTCCACATCTCTTTTATTTGAAGCAGGATGTGCAATTACACTGCTCAAATCTGCCATGTTGCTGGTAGTGTTCTGCAATTACATATTAAAAACTGCTATTCTTCTCTTTCTCTTTTTAAAAAGTTTAGATAACATGATTTTCTCAGGAATTAAAATACCATTTAAGATTACAATCTTTTTTTCCTTATCTACCCTGAGTTTATCAAACCACATTTTGTAATCAAGAATTTTTATTTTACTTAGTTAAAATTAGAGAGAAGCATTTTTTCTTTATTATTATGCTATGTATATAATTTAAACCAATTCAGAAAGAAGGATGTCAAATAAGTCAAGTGGTTATGTTGTAGACCATATTACTAATGTTTTTGTTTTATATTTTTTCTCTGTGTGTGTTTGTACTGTAAAATATTAGAAAATAAGGGATTGAACCAATTCTTCATGCTCATGGTTTATTGAACTCAGGGCTTCTTTTTGCCTGTGGTAGGTGTACAAATTTTTGGGGGGAGGAGCAGAAATTAATTTGTTCTTCATAGTTTTAACTTTGGAAAAGTCAAGATTATACAAAAATCCTAGCTTTGTTGGTAACCTCTTATAAATGTATCATCCAAAAATTTATAGAAAGCTGTATTTTTGGCTTATTTCACCAGTTGGGGGAATAAGTTTCATGAGCTTATTGCCTGCTGTGTAAATTAGTACTTTACTTTTGTTGTTTTATAACTACAGCTTTTAGGCTACCTAGGGAGCCCTTTAGTTCTGCTATTATAGAATTTGGTGAAGGAGATTATAGTGGATGAACATGATTTTTAGATTCTAAACATATGAGGAAACTGCCATATAACTCTTCAAAAATATTATATTGCATTTAAGTCTGTATTTAAATTGCTGAAAAAAAAGTATGACTACTTTGAAAATTTTATTTTCAGCTGGAAAATATCTTGAAAACAAAAAGCAAATGAGACAGCTATGGAAGAAGAAGATCAGTTCCCACTTTGAAATACATTTACTGAACTGAATGCTGAAGAGGAGCAGAATCAGAAAAAAAACTAGGAGAGGAGAGTATGAACGACAGACTCTGCCCAGTACTCTGTTAAGGTAATTCAAAGTGGTCATAGCTCTGATAAGAACAAGAATAATGGTAAGCATTTATATTCATTTAGCATTTGTTCCTTATTGTAACTGCCCCACAAATCTTAAGCAGTTGGTCAAATCAACCTATTTATTTAGGTATCTTGAACATTGACTATTTCCTGAGAAACAATAACACTTTGAGTATTTATGCCACTTTAAACTGATGACCTCCAACCATGGGTGACCCTTAGGATTACCCAACTGCTTTGTTACTGTCCACAGCAAGCTCTACCCCCATTTCTCTCTGCAGTCCTGCTACCTCACTACTGCTACTTGGGTATCACTGCTTACTTTGTTTGGGACAAGAGATTCTGCTTTGCTTTTTCAGGTTTTGTTCCTATTTTCTTTTTATTCTTTCTTCCTTCTCTCTGGACTCTATTTAATATGCTTTTTTATTCTGTTTCAAAATATCATCTCTTGGAACGATGCCTCATGCAAATTTTACTTACAGAGAGCCATCACCTCCCTCCTGCTCTCTTCCTTCCATATCCAATTTAGATTCCATATTTCATTTTTAGAATTGACTCCTTATGGGTACTTTCAATAATTTCCCCTCACTCTCCTCCTGTCATATGCACTTGTAAGGAGCTCTTATTTTGCTCCAACCCTCCATCATCTTCATGCCCACAATAGAACAATTAAATTTTCTGAGGAAAAATATCACCAACCTGGAATAACTAGTTTTACTTTAATTACCAAACGCCTGAACAACACTTAATACCTTCACGTTCCATGGTAAATCTGCTTTACTATTCTTTGAAAGAAAACTTTTTAAGATCATTTCCTTTCCTGTTCATCTTCTCACTCTTTGTATATTCCCCACATTCTAAGCTGAAAACCTTCCTCATATGTCATTAATCAAATAACAGCAGACCACAAAAGCTTCATTCTTCTATCACAAATTCCAAAAATGCATCTGCCTCTTTACCCATCTCCCATATCTTCTTTCCTTTTATAGTTTAAGATATGTCCTTGATCCTCACAAGATCTAATTCCTCCACTTGTACTCTTATGCTCTGTATTGTCCATTTTGATTTTAAATTTCCTTCTGTGAACTAAAATCATTTGCTCCATTACCACCCCATTTCTCTGATGTTTCTCAAGAAAAAAAAAAAAACTGTATACCTGGGTCTGCTTCAGCCAATGCCAACGTTGCTTCTTTCCATCTGACTCCATTGTCATAGTGAGTCATTAGTTACCATAATTTTAAGACAGTTCTCTCTCTTCATCTCACTTGATATTTAGGGGCATTCAACTTAGCCTGCTTCATTCTTGTTTTGGAAAAATTGTTGTTTTGGGGGTTTCCATGAAATTACTTTTTCCTAAAACTACTTTTCATCTGGTTGGATGCTTTTTCAGTCTCTTTGTGTACTTCACTTGTCTCCTTGAATACATGGTGGCTCCAGAACCTTCATACCTGACCTTTCTGGGCTCTCTTTCACAACCTAATCCAGTTTCACAGACTGATTGCTTTCACTTTTGTTTCTTAAATCCTTACCTTTTTTCTAATCTGTAGTTCAAATATTAAATCACATCTCAGCATTTTCCCTTGGATGTCTAATAGTCATTCCAAGCTTAACTTATCCAAAGTGGTACTTCATATGTCCCTTAAGCCTCAAATTATTTCTCTGATTTGCCCAGTCACAATTCAAGACAATATCTTTCATGTAGTATTTCTAGCAGAAACATGTAACTCATCCTTGATTCTATTCTAGTTTGTCCTCTTTATCTAATCTATCAGAAATTCTTCTTCATGGAAATAAGTAGCACTTTTGTGTCATGTTTGAGGTAGTGCTTATGTGCATAATCTTGCTAGGTAATCCTTATTATACTCACCAATATATATATCAAAATTGATTTCTCAAGTACAATTATTGCTACCATGATTTTTCCCATTAATTTTTGTTAGTGTATACTAACTGTAAAAAATAATGAGTTTCATTATGACATTTTTACCCATATATATAATGTACTTTAGTCATATTTATCCCTCACATTACAGTCACTTCTCTTCTCTCACCCTCCCACCAATTCCCTTCCTCTCCTCAAATAGTTCCCAACTTTTTATTTGGACTGCTTCTGTATTTTCCCCAGGTGGTCCTATATTTTTTTTCTTCATTTCATTTTATATGTAATTGTCAGCATTATCCTTCAAAAGTAAAAATTTCATTATGTTGCTTTCTTGATTAAATGTTTTACTTGGTTTTGAAACTCCTTATAAATGCTCATGTGATCTGGACTTTTCATACCTGTTAGACCAAAACTTAACTGCTGTTCCCTTTATTACCTTGTTCAACTTCTTTCCCACTTTCAATCTGCTGTACCTTCTACCTCAGATATTCTTTTCCTGGCCTTTCAACCTGCTGGAAACCTCTTCAAGTGTAAAACCACAAGTCACTTCCTCTGAGAAGCAGAACCTGTCCAATCAAAATCAAGTAGCACTTTCTCCTCTCCAAAGACTTCCCTCATGCATATCAGTACCTGTGCCCTTCATAGTGTTTGTCACAGTCTTTTGTTAATGTAAGCACTGGGGGATTTTTGTTTGTTTACTTGTTTATCTTCTGTCCAAAATGATATGGGCATTATCTTGTTCACCTTCTCCTTAACTTCTAGGTTATTGTCTAAGACAAATGCTCACAAAATATTTATTGAGTGAAATTTTTGCTCATGGATAAATAATTCTCTGAGATAGTCACAGAAGTATTATAATCTTTACTTTAAAATTTAGACTTAACCAAAGTTTGGTCACTTGCCCAGCAATATATTACTGAAAAGCTACTGTCTCAGACTGTAGAGAGTCAGGAGCTATTTAACTGAGGTAGGTTGGATGATATAATTTTGAGAATGGTTAAGGGACATTCTGTTAAGAAATTTTATGGCCATCCCACTATTTGTTTTGAATAGGAAAATAACTTGAGCCAATATCATGAAAATATTCATTCTGACACTTAGCATCTTGAAGGTGCTTTTGATGATGCATAGAAGATTGTTCAGGGAACTAACAAAGAAGTTGGCATATTTTAGACAGAGTATCTTTTAATGATGGCCTGTAGTTGTACCACTGTGGCATCCGATCTTGTCAGGGTCAGACCTGGTTAAGCAGGGTCAGACCTGGTTAGTACTTGGATGGGAGGCTGCCTGGGAACACCAGGTGCTGTAGGCTGGGGAGAAGGACCCAGCAACCCACTCCCAAAAAACAATCAGTCACTGAAAACCCTATGAATAACAAAGAAACACTAACAATAGTGTTTTGCCTGTTGTGCATAGGGTCGCTACAAGTTGGACACTGACTTGATGGCACCTAACAACAACAACAACAACAACAACAACAACAACAACAACAACAACAATCTTTTAGCTATGGTAAGCCTGGTAAGAAACAACCAATGAAAGGTTTGGAGGGGATAGCCAGAAAGCAGCATAAAGTAAGTGACAACTGCCTATGCCATGAGGTTGTGTGGATAGAAATAGAGAAGACAATTCTATTTGGCTAAAACTGGGAGTCAAGAGAATTCAAGAGATCATGGAAGATACTCAAGAGAGAAAATTAGTTGTTATAAGCAGGCACAATCCATAAACATATAAACCCAAGCAATAAACTAGAGTTTGTGTTCAAAATTTCCTTGAAGCTCAAGAAAAAGGAACTCTAGATACTACTGACAGTTGATTGAGAAAATTAAGTGAATCAAATAATTTCTAATTCAACAGAAATTCGTGTAAGTTAAATGAATATAATTTTGAATATAATTGAGGCAGTAGTGGGAATTGTAACTGAGACTCCTATTATGGTTTAGACCAAAATTGTCCCCCAAAGTTCACATCATTTGGTCCCAAGCTGTTAGTGTTGTTCTGGGAGGCTGTGAAACTTTGCTAGGCAAGTCTAGCTTGGAAGAAGTGAGTCATTGGAGGAAGGCCTTTGTAAGCTTTTGTTCTTGATCTGTGGCTTCCTGCTCACAAAGATGTAAAGTTGTGGGCCCTGCCTCCTACTGCTGCCATGCCTATCTCCCTGTCATTATAGACTGGCTTACTAACTGTGAGCTTCCAACAAACCTTTTCCTTTATAAGTTTGTTTGGATTGGTTTTTATGCTGTTGTGATGACAGTGGACTAGTGCAGAAAATTGGTACCAGAGAGTGGGGTTGTTGCTGTGTAGAAACATAACTGTGTGCTTCTTAGGCCATTTTTGGAACTTGTTTGTGGGAAGAGTCTGGAAGAGTTTGGAGATGTGGACAAGAGTTTGGAGATGCAATCAAGAAGCCCTGGAGGGCTTGAAGGACAATTCTTGTGAGAGTAAGAAAGACCAGAATGCCACTGCTGATAGAAATACATACAGGACTTGGAGAGTTTCCTCACAGAGGAAAATGAGAACTACACTGGGCACTGGATTAGAGATGATTTGTGCTGTATTTTAGCAAAGAGACATTCTGCCTTTTCACCATGCCCCAAAGATTTGAGCAAGGCTGAATTTAAAAGTGGTGAACTGATTAACTTGGTGGAGGAAGTATCACAAGAGCAGAGAGATATAAAGGATATTGCTTGGTTATTGCTTGCTATGTTTAGCAAGATTTATGGAAAAATAGACAAAGTGATAGAACAGGAAGATCTGAAAAATATGCAAGTTAAAGAGAAAAAAAGTTTTGGCTTGTCTAAGGTTACTGTGGGCCAAGTGGCTTAATTGTTAAAGAGATAAGCTGCAGTGAAGGAAAGCCTCAACGTTTTCACTGGGACAAAGGAAATTTCTTTGGGTCTCAGATCCCTTCCATGTAAGGCCTCAGAGCATAAAACGATGTGTCTGAAAAGCAAATGTCTCCAGGATATCCTGCTGAAAGGGGGCCACATAGACCAATGATTTTTTGGCCTGGGCATGAAGAGGTCACAATCACAGCTATGGTTCAGAAAGGTGAAGTTATCTCTTGAGTCAATAGCAACACTTGGCATTGTTTATGTAGTGCTGATTTTACTAGCATACAGAATGAAAAATTTAAGTGGCTATGGAGGCTGCCACCAAGAATTCAGAAGACAGATTGGGAGGCCAGGCAAAGTATAACAGGGTTGGATGCCCTGAGTTGACCCCTGAAGGGTTTAAGTGTGAAGTTTGGGGGTGGAGTTTAAGCAGCAGTGGAGACTCCAGGATGTTGGAGATGCCAGAACCATGAAGCATCTTTTGGTAAAAACTTCTGGCAAGAGTGGAGCCAGGCTAAGAGGACTGTTTGTGTGGCAAATGATAGGGACCCAGGGTCAGAGTCATGTAAGCCTGTTCAAGCTCAGATGACATCAGATGCCAGATGCCACATGATGTATGTGCCAGATGTCACACTTAAACTGACAGTTTGTCCAGTGAGATATTTGTCTTTTTATGAACCTGTCTTTCCTTTCTGTGTCTCCATTCTTCCATTTTGGAATGAGAATGCCTACTCTGTGTCATTATGGATTAGAAGTAAATAATCTGTTTTTTTTTCTTTCTCAGGGGCCTACAGCAAAGTTTACTTTAAGTCTAAGTGGAGACTCAGACTTTTGAACACAGTTAAGACTCTTGAAATTGAACTGAATGCATTTTACATTATGAGATGACCATGACATTTAGGGGACAGGGGTGGAGTGTTGTGGTTTGGTCTTAAATTGTTCCTTAAAGGTCATGCCATTTGGTTCCCAGCTTAATGTGCTGTCCTGGGACGTTGTGGAACTTTGGGAGGTAGGGTTCTGGTGGAAGTACCACCCCAGTGGAAGACTTTTGGAGGTTTTTACCTTGGACGGACAGCGTTGGTCTCTCTTGGTTCCTAGTTTGCCATGTAGTCTTCTACCAAAAGCTCTGTTGCCACTGTGACCATGCATGCCCTACCTTTATTATGGACTAATTCTCAAACTGTAAGCTCTCATTAAACTTCTTCCCTCATAAGTTTGTTTGCATTGTTTATTCTGCTACATTGGTGATGGTTGACTAATAGAACTCCAAAATCTTTTTCATTTACATTTTATTTTATTATTGTTTTTTCCTCCCTTTATTATATTTGGAGTGCAGAATAGGATAGCATTTGCTCTTTCATTATGCAACCATTATGTCACTTCTGGCTACACGTTCATCAACTCAAAAGGTTTATGGAGCATTATGGCTAATATTTAGTAAAGCCCAAATGCAAATTTGGGTTATAGTCCTCTATTTTTTCAATGTTGTCATGAAATTGCATGGTTTACATTGAGATTATGCTTTTCCCCTTTATCCCTCTACATTGATTGTCCACTCTACCTTCTGCAATCTTCACTTCCTTCTACTAGTTCCCTCTCTCCTTCTCTACTCTTTATATTATCCCTCCTTTGGTAAGTTTAATTGTGCATTTTTATACATCAACTTATTTATAGGATTGTTTATTTCCTTTAAGTAAGATTCAGTTCCCACATATGAGAGAGAACATAATGGTATTTCTCTTTTTGAGCTTGTGCTCATTTGCTTAAGATGATGTTTTCCAGTTCCATCCATTTTGCTGTAAATGACATCATTACATTTTTTTATTGCTGAGTAATATTCCATTGTGTATATGTACCATAATTTTTTTAATTCATTCTTCTGTTGATGGGCACCTTGGTTGGTTCCATATCCTTGCTATTGTGGAGAGTGCTGCATTGAACATGGAGATGCAGGTGTCTCTGTGGTATTATGACTTGTCTCCCTTTGGGTATATTCCCAGGAGTGGTATAGCTGAGCCGTACAGCATTTCTATTTTTAGTTTTCGGAGCTATCTCCATATTGATTTCCAAAGTGGTTGAACCAAGTTACAGTCTCACTAACGGTAAAGGAGTTCCCTTTGCTCCACATCCTCACCAGCATTTGTTATTATTTATTTTATTGATCTTTGCTAATCTTACTGGAGGTGGAATCTCAGATTTGTTTTGATTTGCATTTCCCTAATGGCTAGGAGGGAGTAGGACCTGGCGAGCCACTCCCGAAACAACTAGCCATTGAAAACCCTATGGATAGCAAAGAAACACTGTCAGATATAGTGCCGGAAAATGAGGCCCCCAGGTTGGAAGGCACTCAAAAGACTACTGGGGAAGAGTTGCTTCCTCCAAGTAGAGTCTACCGTGATGAGGGAAATGGAGTAAAACCCCAGGGTGTTCAATGTGATGATGTGACACGACTCAAAATGAGGAGGAACAACTGTAAACATCCATTAATAATTGGAACATGGAATGTATGTAGTATGAATCTAGGCAAATTAGAAATTGTTAAAAGAGAAATGGATCCCATAAACATTGACATTCTAGGCATCAGTGAGCTAAAATGGACCGGCATAGGCCATTTTGAGTCAGACAGTCATATGGTCTACTATGCTGGGAATGACAAACTAAAGAGAAATGGGGTTGCATTCATCATCAAAAAAGACATTTCAAGATCTGTCATGAAATACAATGTTGTCAGTGATAGAATAATAGCCATACGCCTACAAGGAAGGCCAGTTAATATGACTATTATTCAAATTTATACACCCACCACTAAGGCCACAAAGAAAGGGACGATTTCTACCAGCTTCTGCAATCTGAGATAGATCAAACATGCAATCAAGACATACTGATAATCACTGGTGACTGGAATGCAAAGGTTGGAAACAAAGAAGAAGGCCCAGTAGTTGGAAAATATGGTCTTGGTGACAGAAATGAAGCTGGAGATCGCATGATAGAATTTCGTCAGACCAATGACCTTTTCATTGCAAATACATTTTTTCAACATCATAAACGGAGACTATACACATGGACTTCACCAGACGGAACATAAAGAAATCAAATTGACTATATATGTGCAAAGAGACGATGGAAAAGCTCTGTACAAAATGTCAAAACAAGACCAGGTGCTGACTGTGGATCAGACCATCAACTTCTCATATGCAAGTTCAAACTGAAGCTGAAGAAAATTAGAACAAGTATACGAGAGCCATGGTATGACCTTGAATATATCCCACCTGAGTTCAGAGACCACCTCAAAAATAGGTTTA
>VMDO01030043.1:0-21856 GCA_007922755.1 Pedetes capensis | reverse complement strand
CACACACACACACACACCAGATTGGGACTAATGAAAACAAATGGAGAAAAAGCCATCTTCATTCCCTTATATTTACAGGGCACATAACATTATCTTGCACATAGTAGGGACTCAATAGGTATTGATTGAGTTAGATGACTAGAATCTGTTTACCCTACTTCCAAAGTCTCAGCGTGGAATAAAAATCATTCCTCCGTGTTGCCTGGTATAAATGCTAAAAACTCAGTGGCCTTGGTTCCAAGTAAGCTAGGCTGACCAGGGAACAATGGCCACTGGCAGCTCCAGAAGAGTCTCCTCCCATTAACAGTTTTTTCCAGTTTTGCTTCAAAATCAATGGTTAGGAAGAAGTTGCTGCACCTGTGCTGCATGAAATTCTTTAATTTTTTTAAACCTAAAACCCTGGGAAAGAGTGTTTTATTAACTTTTTGCTACTGAGGGTGGCAGGTCAAAGGATGGTCAAATCCCAGTGGAGGTTCAACGCATCCCATTTATTCTCTTGAGGCCATCTGTCCACCTCAAGGCTCCCTTCACAAGATATGGCAGAGGGCCAGCCACTCCTGCTCAAGAGAGGGTTTTCTTTCTTTCTGAATTTAGGAAAGCATTCCCTGTGCTAGACAGATTGAATCACTTGCTAATAATCACCAAAGATGAGAGCCCTGGTAAAAATGCCCTGCACACAGCTTGTCCTCCTTTTAACTGGCTCTGATGACAAGCAAGGTTCTGCTCTGACCTCAACAGGTCCTCACTCCAAAATCCCAGTGAAACACACAATAAGCCAAATCCATTAAAACAACATTAAAGGTCTGGGTTTAGCTTCACTAAACAGCAGGATTAAACTTTCAAGGATCCAGCCACGAAAAAGAGATTTCTTTAAAGTCACTTGGCTTTGCACATTCGTAGCTATTAGGAATCAGATTTATATCTCAAAGGTACATATTTTACCTTTGATCCTCCTCCAGAACTCCCACTAACGTCAACTTTCTCCACTGTTGGGATCAGGCCCCTGGCCTCCCTTTAATGTTGGTTTTATTGCTGATTCTACAAGATCAACAGAAATATTACAAGGAAAAGCTGTGAGGTTCCCTTCCCACCACAAGTTGTGTTAGCAAAAAGCCCTGTCTTAAATGGTAAGATTTAAACATAGCAAATAGCACGATGTAATACAGAGGGAGTGGAGAGAGACAAAAACAAACAAACAAACAAAAAAACCCCAAAACAAAGTAATAAAACATATGATAATTAACTAGTCCCCAAAATTGGCAACCAGTGTCTTGAAAACAGGAGAAGGGACAAATGCCCATTAGCAGCGTCGGCTTCCCTCCAGAGGCAATCAGAAAGCTGAGGGTGAGCTGGGAGGGTTCCCAAGGGGTCAGCGCGCTCTAGAATCCCCATCCCCCAGCCCTGCCGCCTGGGAGACACCTCTTGCCCAGAGCAGCGGGTCTCTGATCCCAGGTCTTTCATCCTTGGACTAGCACGCGCCATTTTCCCCTATTTTCTTGTCTCTGTAGCACTCGCGAGTCTCAGGGGACACTCTAGCCCAGCGGCGACTGACCCCACGCCCACTCGTCCGCGCTACTCCGTTGTTTCCAATCCCCTCCCTCTGAGGCGGCAACAGCACCCCTTCAACAGCCATCACCACACTCTCTCTCCCCAGTAGCAGGAGGAAGTCACTCTGTTTCCTCTGTTCTC
Source organism: Pedetes capensis (assembly GCA_007922755.1). Classification (NCBI taxonomy): domain Eukaryota; kingdom Metazoa; phylum Chordata; class Mammalia; order Rodentia; family Pedetidae; genus Pedetes; species Pedetes capensis. Next base: position 20,167 of record VMDO01030043.1, on the reverse strand, counting down.
ACCGCCCGCCTGAGCTGGGGCGCCCCGGGCTTTTTGGGTGGGGTTTTTTTGTGTACACGGTGTGCGTGTGTGTGTGCGCGCGCTAGTATGTGCAAAAGGCTCATCGCATCCTTCCGCCTAGGCTGCCTCAGGTGCCCGCAGGAGAGGATCGGGATGTCGAGGTGCCTTCGTCCCCAGCTCTTTGTGCCAGGTCCAGGGCAGCGCGAGGTGCGCTCTGTAGCTCACACCCCCGGCCCCCTCCCAAGGTGGGAGCCCGCACTTCGCCCGAAGCTGTCCTAGCCCGGCATTTGCCCGCCACCTTCCATCGGGCGCACGCCTCCGCCTTGCAGGGCAGCCGGAGCGCTGTCATTGGCGCCAGGGACTCGGACCCCGGCAGGCAGCAGCCAGCGCGCAAACTTACTGGAGCGGAGAAAGAGAGCTCACTGAGCATTGCGCGGCCGCCCCAGCGCCGCTCCTACCCTCGGGCCCCGCGCGCGCGCGCGCGGGAAGCCACCGCGTCGCTCCCAGCAGGAGCGCGTCCCCCGGGACGCCCCGTCCCTTGTCCACTCACCAGCACCACGGAGCCCCGCACGGCCTCGGACACGCTTTGCCGGAGCTCAGCCGCCGTGCCGGGCTTGCTGAGCCGCTTGGTGAATTTGCGCACTTCGGCCATGGCAGCGGCTGCGGGCAGGTCTCGGGCGGGCCGCACTCAGTGGCCCTGGCCCTGGCGGCCGCGGCCGCTGCTGCTCGCTGTGTTTACCCGCCTGCCCGCCGGCCACATCGCAGCTCGGCGGCGGCGGCGCCGCTCACGCTGCTCCTCCCTCCCGCCCGCTGCTCCTCCCTCCTCCCCTCCTTTTCTCGCTCGCGGTGCTCGCTCCCTGTGCTGCCCCAAGGCGGCGGCAGTCCCTCCCCTGGAGAGCCCGGGCTCGAGTGGCCACCCGCCTAAGACGGAGGGTGTGTCTGGCGGGGAAGGGTGTGTGGAGGAGGAGGGAGCACTAGAGGTGGGAGCGAGGGTCACGAGGGAAGAGGGGGGGAAGTGGCAACCACTCGGGCCCCGCCCGCGGCTGATGTTGCTGGTGCAGCCGCATCCGGGAGGCGAGAGGAGCCTGCTGCTTTTTTCAAGTGTGTGGGGCGGAGGGGGGTCGGGGTGGTGGTGGTGATGAAATGTCTCCGAGGCCGGGGCGTTCCCTGCCCCAGGACTCCTCCCGAGCCTCGGAGGCTTCGGGGCCCACTAGAGGGCTGGAGAGGTCATGCTGCCCACACCCCGCGAGCCCCCAGGACCCTGACGGCGAGGGGCTGGGAAACAGCGTGGAGGAGCCTCCTATTGTGTGCTCCGGCCGCTTGGGTCTTGCCGAGGTGAAAGAAGGGAGAGCAGGTTTCCTGGCCCCAGACACTAGCCTGGGTCCTCTGCGCCCACGCGCTCGTGCAGGTGTCCACCTCGCAGGAGCAACCCGGGAGAGAGCAGGCTGTGGGAAGTACGACGACGTACTGGGGGTGGGGGCGCCCCTTGCCTAGGCGGGGGAAGCACGAACCCGTGGCAGCTTGTGTTGTTCAGCAGTGACTGCGCCAAGACGGGTGCCCTGGCCCTGGGAAGGCCATAGCCCCGCCTTTGGAGGTCTTACCAGTCCTCTGGCTTAGCCATGTGGGCTCCCTGCAACCACCTCTCCCTTTCCACTTCCTACTCCTTTCCTTATCCTCTCCAGCTTCCAATAACTTGTTTTTCCAAGAATCAAAAGAACTTCTGACTAGGTGTAAAACATGCCTACTGAGGACAGAAATAAGGACAGGAATCTTGAAGTACTCTGTCAAATGCCAAGTGCCAAGTGAGAGGCCCCATTAATCACCGAAATTTTCTAGCTAGCTAATTCATTGGTTGATCATTTAGAAATGGCCCATCATGTGTGGAGAACCAAGCAGCCCTGCGAGAGGATTCCTACCACTGCCCATATGGCTCTTTCCCCACTTCTCCCAACTTCAAAGAGCAGTCACACCTACATAGGGGACTTTGTTATGGAAACAAGAGCATGCTTGACCGTTTCTGTGAACACAGAAAGGCCAAGTCTCTTGGCAGCCAGCCTATTCAGCAGCCATCTCATTAGTCCCAATAAAGCACAGATGGAGGGTCCTAAAGAGCTTGGGAGCTAGAAGTCCTCGAAAGGGAGCAGCACTGTGTCACAAATCATGGCTTTGCACTGTGTTTGTGTGGAAAATGTGTTAATTATTGCATACAAGTGGAGCAGCACAAATTCATGTCTTCTCTTCTATGAATGCCTGAGTGACTGACCGGCTTGTACTTGACCTCCCTGGCAGCCATGACACTTTTCCTTGCTAAGATAGCCCAGAGTTGCTGCTTTGGGTACAAAACAGAGGCACAAGGTTTAGACGAGAGGTCCAGCTCAGGTGGTGTTGAATCATAACCAGTGAAGGAAACCCAGGATAATCTCTCTCCTTCACTAGTAGAATGCCATAGACTTCCACTCACTTTGGGCCAATGGAATATAAGATGGAAGGGTGAGAGGAGGATTTGGGGGAAAGTTTTTCCACCTTGGTAAAAAGAGATGGGAGGGAAACCTCTGTCCCACATTCTTCCTGAGAGTCAGCCCTGGAGAGCCACGTTAGAACCAAGAGGGAATGCCAGGACCTCAGAGAAGCTGATCCAGAATTCAATAGCATTGAACTATTCAACCAACTCTAATATTGCCTACCCGTGAGGTCCTTCTCATGTGAGAAAAACAAACCTTTGCATTTTATGCCACTTTTAGTCAAATATTGTTACTTTCCACCAAAAACATCTTTAGTACTACAGGCTCTTTCGCATCGATGGAAGGTCCCCAGCATTAAACAAGGCAGGCAAGCTGCCTCCTCTCTTGGAGCTTACATGCCAGTGTAAACGAATGAACATGTTCATTTCCAAAAAAGATAAATGTCATTCAGAGAATTAAAGTGATATGATTGAGAGTAACTAGAGATAGAGAACTAATTGGGAAGATATGGCCAAAAAAAGCCTCTTTGACAGGTGAAAATTGAGCTGAGTCTTAGAAAAAGAGAAGGAGACAGAGACAGAGAGGAAGGAAGGAAGGAAAGTAGGTAGGAAGGCAAGAAAAAAAGCAGGGCGTGGTGGCTCATGCTTGTAATCCCAGTGACTCAGGAGAACAAAGCAGGAGGATCCAGAGTTCAAGCCCACAGGCAACTTGTGTAACTTAGCCAGACCATGATTCAAAATGAAAATAAAAACTGAGCTGGAGATGCAGCCCAGTGGTAGAGCACTTGTAAACTATATGCAAGGCCCTGGGTTCAACCTCCAAGTACATACATATATACATACATTGTTGTTGTTAGGTGCCGTCAAGTCGGTATCTGACTCATAGCGACCCTTATAGGGTTTTCAATGGCTGAGTGCTTCGGGATTGCCTTGGGAGTGGATTGCCAGGTCCTTCTCCCATTTTTGCGGTGCTGGGAACTGAACTCGGGGCCCCAGAGACTGCAGCGCAGCGCTCTACCCACTGAGCTAAATCCCAGCCACATACATACATTCATACATACATACATACATACATACATACATACATCAGGTAAAGTACTGCAGGGTCTAGGGTTTAGCTCAGTGGGTAGAGTGCTGCTTTTCACTCTCTGAGGACCCAGGGTTTGATCCCCAGTACCACAAAAACAAGAGGACATGGCAATCGGTTCCCGAAGCGATCCGGAGACAAGCAACCATTGAAAAGCCTTTGGGGGTCACTCTGAGTTGGACCTAACTTGATGGTACCTCACAACAAAGCAGTGCAGGCAGCAGGAACGCCAGGAACAGGCTGGAGATGGGAGCAGACGCAGTGTGTTTGACACCAGAAGCAAAGACCCACGAGGCTGGAGCATAGAAAGAAAAGGAATGGTATGAGATTGAGTTGGAGAAGTAGCAATTTCTGCAGAGCCTTGTGAGCTATGGGAAGCATATGTCACACTGATGGTGCACAAACACCATCTGGCTATTGTGCAGGCTGCATGCTCGTTCCTAACAGTGTAGGTTTTACTGTCTCTGCGTTTGCACTTCTATTTAATGATGTAAATATCGAGCATGGTGCTATGCACTGAGGGAGCATACATGACAAATTAAAGATCCATATTTGTGCCTATTCTCAAGAAATGGGATCCAACCAAATGTGAAAATTATTGAGTTATATCATTAATATCACATACAAGTAAAAGATACATCTATTCCCTTCAGGGAAAAAATGGAAGTTATAAGAGAGTATATTTATGAGGCAGGGTAATATGTAGTAAGGATAGTCCAGGTAAAGAGGCAAGAGAGATCAAATCTGATTAGAAGGCTTCCTGAAGGAGGAGGTATTTGAGCTGGACATGTCTACCCTTACATAGGAAAAAGAAATTGTAAGGGAAGTTCTCCAGCCTCCAAAAGGACATTTTATTGGTTGATTTCTTTTCTACCTTTGTTAAATAGCTTGGGCTTTTATCACAAATTTATCTGCCACATTAACACTATCTTCATTGAACCTGAAATACAAGTATTAGAAATGCCATTGAGCCCTTTGACCTAGAAATTCCACTTGGATGAATCAATGCCAAATAAAACCTCTCATATGTGAAGTAAGATGCCCATATAAGGATGGTCATTGTATCAATGTTTGTGATAGAAGAATATTAGAAAGAACCTAAATGTCTGTCTGCGAAGGAGTACTTTACATAGCAAGTGCTCACAAAGATTTGTTCAGTGAATGAATAAGTAAATGAATAAACATTATTCATTCAAAATAAGGAATTATCTTCAGTGGCTAAAAAAAAAGAATGAAGTCAAAATGTAAATACTGCTGGGGATGGTGGTGCATGCCTGTAATTCCAGCAACTTGGGAGGCCAAGGCAGGAAGATTGAGTTTGAGGCCAGAGGCAGCCTGTCTCAAAATAAAAACATAAAAAATAAGCTGAGGGTGTGGCTCAGTGGTAGATTAATTGCAAAGTATGGGGGATGCCCTGGATTCAACTTCCAAGTAGTCCAATAAAATGAAATAAGTATGTGGAAAAAACTCCAGAAGATATGAATTGATAAAAGAAAATTACAAAACAATAATATATGTTTGTATAAGTCAGAACAAGATGAGGTGTTGATTAGGGATCAGACCATCACCTGCTCATATGCAGGTTCAAACTGAAACTGAAGAAAATTAGAATGAGTGTATGAGAGCCAAGGCATAACCAGTTTGGATGCATTAGATGTTAATGATCGAAGACCGGATGAGTTGTGGCATGACATCAAAGACATCATTCATGAAGAAAGCAAAAGGTTATTAAAAAGACAGGAAAAAAAGACCAAATTACATGTCAAAAGAGACTCTAAAACTTGCTCTTGAACACTGAACAGCTGATATAAAAGACAGACATGATGAACTACACAGAAGATTTCCAAGGGCAGCTTGAGAAGACAAAATCAAATGTTATAATGACGTGCAAAGAGGTGAGGTAGAAAACCAAAAGGGAAGAATATGCTGTTTTTCTCGACCTTAAGGAATTGAAGAAAAAATTCAAGCCTCAAGTGGCAATAGTGAGGAATTTTATAGGGAAAATATTAAACAACACAGGAAACATCAAAAGAAGATTGAAGGAATACAGAGTCATTAAGCCAAAGAGAACTAGTGGATGACCAACCATTTAAAGAGGTTGCATATGTTTAGGAACCAGTGGTACTTGAAGGACAAAGTGGAAGCTGCTTTGAAGGAATTGTTGAAACACAAGTATCCAGGAATTGGTGAATACCAATAGAGATGTTTCAACAAACAGATGCAGCACTGGAGGTACTATGCCAAGAGATTTAGAAAACAGCTATCTGGCCAACTGACTGGAAGAGATCCATATTTGTGCCTATTCTCAAGAAAGGGGATCCAACCAAATGTGAAAATTATTGAGTTATATCATTAATATCACATACAAGTAAAAGTTTGCTAAAGATCATTCAAAAGCCACTGCAGCAGTATGTAGACAAGGAACTACCGGAAAATCAAGCCAGATTCAGAAGAGGGTGTGGAACCAAGGATATCATTGCTGATGTCAGATGGATATTAGTCAAAAGCAGAGAATACCAGAAAGATGTCTATGTTTTATCAACTCTGCAAAAGTATTTGACTGTGTGGATCATAACAAATAATGGATAACACTGAAGAATGGGAGCACTTAATTGTACTCAAGAGGAATCTGTACATGGAGGCAGCCATTTGAACCAAACAAGAAAACACAGTCTGGTTTAAAGTCAAGAAAGGTGTTCATCAGGACTTTATCTTTTCACCATAACTCTTCAATCTCTATGCTTAGCAAATAATCTGAGAAGCTGGACTTTATGAAGAAGAACACAGCACCATGCTTGTAGGAAGACTCTTTAACAACATGCATTATGCAAATAACACAACTCTGCTTGCTAAAGGTGAAGAGGATTTGAAACATTTACTGAGGAAAATCAAAGAACACAGCCATCAGTATGGATTATACCTCAACATCAAGAAAACAAAAATCCTTACAATGGAGTCGAAAGTAACTTCACGATAAATGGAAAAAATATTGAGGTTGTCCAAGATTTTGCTTTATGTGGTTCTACAATCAACAACCACAGAAGAAGCAGCCAAGAAATCAAAAGACATATTTCATTGGAAAAGGCTGTTAAAAAAGACCTCTTTAAAAGTGTTAAAAAGTAAAGATATCACATTAAAGACAAAAGTGTGCCTGACTCATGCCATAATATTTTTCAGTCACATCATATGGTTGTGAAAGCTGGACATTAAATATGGGAGACAGGAGAAAAATTGATGCTTTTGAATTATGGTGCTGCAGATGTCTATTGAATACACCATAGACCACCAAAAGAACCAACAGATCTGTCCTAGAAGAAGTGCAACCAGAGTGCTCCTTGGAAGCAAAGATGGCTAGACTTCATCTTATGTATTTTGGACATGTTGTCAGGAGAGATCAGCCCCTGGAGAAAGACATCACGTTTAGGAGAGTGGTGGGTCAACAAAAAAGGAAGACCTTCAACTGGAGGGATTGACACAATGGCTACCACAATGGGATTAAACATAAAAAAAGGTCATGTGCATGGCACAGTGTCAAAGAGTGTTTCATTCTGTTGTACATAATATCACTATGAGTTGGACCCAACTCAACAGCACTTAACACCAATGACAACATGGGTGGGACATTGAAGTGAAGGGCAAGGGGCTTTCATATTTTGTCATCTAAATGGGACTACAAACACGTGCCACCACACTTGCCTACAATTTTTATATTTAAGTATACATTACTTTAAATGAAATCACAAATTTCATCCTTCAGTTGTATGAGACACATTTCCCATGCATAATAGTCAAATGTGGGTAGTGCCTACTTTCTTTACCAGGGCAGGCTTAGAACAAGGCCCAGAACATACAGGCCAATCAGTACAAATTGCATGAGGCTTTTCTAATGAGAATGTCTTCATGGTGAGGCAAATGAAATAAAACTGAACAGAAGCAAATCATGGTGCCATGACCACTGCTGAGTACTTTTGAGACCTTTATGACAACCAAACTATAATTGTGGATCGCTGTATAATATTCAAATCATACAGGTATCCATTATCTCTTTCAATTCTCAGAAAAATTTTGAGAGGTAGGCAGAGCTAAGATTATTTGTTTCATTTTACAGATGAAGAAACCAAGAAAGATAAGTCGCTTAGTAGTTGGCAGAGGAAAGAAGAGAAGCCAGGTCTTCAAGGTCTCTTTCAATTACACCATATAGTGTCAAGGAACCTGAATGGTCCTGAAAGAAACTACCTCTTACTCTATTCATTAAGAGCCCATCATCATTAATTCATAGTGAGGTTATCACATTGGGTACAATAATATATGCAATATATGAAGATTTGAAAAAGTGAAAATCCCTATTGCAATTGCAAGATATTTTTAGTTATATAAACCTTACTGAGTATCTATTAACAGCTTATTGCACGACTTGAGATAATGAGAAGTTTCTTATTTTCCAGACAAAGACAGAGTCTTTTTCACTTTTTTCCAAATTCAATTCCTTCAAAGGGTATTATAAAAATGTACTGGTAGGCAGGGTGGTGCATACCTGTCATCCCAGCTACTCAGGAGGCTGAGGCTGCAGGATTGCAAGTTGGAGATCTGCCTGGGCTGCATAGTGAGTTCAAGGGCAGCCTGGGCAACTTAGGGAGATGCTGTAAAAATAAAAATAAAAATAAAAAATAAATAAGGGCTGGGAATCTTGGTCAGGGTTAGAATGCTTGCCTAGCACATGGCCCTGTGTTCAGTCCACAGTACCACAAAAAATAAAAATAAATGGCTGGCACAGTGGTGCATGCTCATAATCTTAGGGACTCGGGAGGTGGAGGCAGGAGGATCACAGCTTTGAGGCTAGAGGCAGCCTGTGCAATTTAGCAAAACCCTGTCTCAAATTAAAAAATAAAAAATAGGCTGAGAGTGCAGCTCAGTGACATAGCACTTGCAAAGTATGTGCAATGCCCTTGGTTCAGTCCCCAGCACCGCAAAATATGCATGCATACATACATACATACATACATACATACATACATACATACATACACACACACACACACACACATACATACAATAAACTCTCACGGGGTGGTGGTACATGCCTGTAATCCCAGCACTCAGGAGGCTGAGGAAAGAGGATGGTGAGCTAGAGACCAGCCTGGGCTACATAGCCAGACCTTATCTCAAAATGAAACAAAACACACAAAACCAAAAATACTCTATCCATAAAGATTTTTGGACTTATGGATGACCTTTTCTTTTAAAGGAGGCTAGTGACATGGCTACAAAAGTGCCAATGTGAGGTTCTTAAGTATTTCAAATGTTATAGAAAGCATTAGCAGTTACTTTTTCCCATGTAAATGTATATTCCTGAATGGGAAATATATCAAGAGACCAAATGGTCCAGGCTGGGGAAGGGAGATGAGGACTTGATAACTGGGCAAGTTCAATGGAAGCTAACACTGGGGTAGAACTGATAAAAGCAAAGAAGGACTTTCAGGGGCTTTTGGGGACAGATAGGTTGTGTTCAGAAAATTGCAGGAACTAGGATCAGAGTAAGAACAGGACAGGAAGTTGGGCTTGGTGGTGCATGCCTGTAATCCCAGCAATTTGGGAGGCTCAGGTATAGGAAGATTGCAGTTTCAAGGCCAGAGGCAGCCTGCATAACTTCACAAGACCCTGTCTCAAATAAAAAATTAAAAAATGGTCTGGGAGTGCAGCTCAGTGGTACATCACACAAAGCATGTGTGAGGTCCTGGCCAAGACAGGACAGGGAGGGCAGATACTTGAGACAGTCCTTAGTAATTGTATAGTGAGTAGTTTCTAGTTCACAGTGCTTCTTTGTACAGAAGGCAAAACTGAGTTAAATTCAAACACAGGAAAACAAACCACCTAAGAGATGGGCCATCTCACAAGCCAGAGAAAGAGGATAGAAAGCACCTAAATTCATACCTAGTAGATGAACAATCCATGTTACTGAATAAAAAGATCCACCAATACCAAAAAGAAGGCCTTTTTGTTGTTGTTGTTAGGTGCCATGGAGTCAGTATCCGACTCATAGCGACCCTCATAGGGTTTTCAATGGCTGACTGTTTTCGGGATTGTGGATTGCCAGGCCCTTCTCCCATTTTTGCGGTGCTGGGAATTGAACTTGGGACCTTAGAGACTGCAGCACAGCACTCTACCAACTGAGCTAAATCCCAGTCCCCAAAAGAAGGCCTAATGGTAATAAATGCAACCCAGACTGAAAAGCAGACAAAGGGGAAAGGAAGGGAGTGAAAGTTTATTGGGTTCCTACTATGTGCCAGGCATTATGATACCTTCTGTTGTCAGGCCACTCTGGAGAACAAACACGAACACAACAACCCAGAAGGTTAGGGCCTGTGGGATTGTTAGAGGGTGATAGGCAGGAAGAAAGGGAATTAAGGAGCCTCTGCAGCCACCTATTTTCCTGCCATTTGCTTTCTAGCCCTGAGCCAATGGAGATATGAATGTCAGTGTGAGCCCCCTCTGAGACAAATGCCTTGATCTATGGTCAGTGCTTCCGTTTCGGGAGGAAGCAGAGGACTAAAATCGCCCCTGCATTTAGCCATGAAGGATGATAAGGACTATGTGAGACTCACCCTCCCCCAGCAAGTAAAAATAACATTGTTCAACAGAACCTGCTCCCCTATCAAGATTCCTAACTTTTTGAAACATCTGCTTCCGGGCCCATTCCTTAGAAGACATTGGGGAGTCCATTAGCCCATTTCAAGCATAGACTCCAGGAATGTTTCTTTCCTACCCTGAGGGTCCAAATGTCACTATAAAAGACACATGTAACCTTGGCTCTAGGCAGCAGAAGCCCTTTATTACTGCCCACCTTCACATCTCAAAGGTGGACTATCTTTTATATCTATGTCTGTACTATCTTTAATACCTACGTCTATATTCTCTACCTTTAATAAACTGTATCTGTATTTTCTTTTATTTATTTATATATTTCTTTAATTGATTAATTAATTGATTTTTTTTTTTTTTGCAGTACTGGGGGTTGAACCCAGGGCCTCACGCTTGTTTGCTTTGCAAGTGGTGTACCACTGAGCTGCACCCCCAGACCATTTTTTAACTTTTTTTGAGACATGGTCTCGCTAAATTACACAGACTGCCCCTGTTCTTGAACTTGCAATCCTCCTGCCTCTGCTGCTGGGATTACAGGCGTGCACCACGGTGCCCGGCTATATCTGTATTTATTTATTTTCTTTCTTTCTTTCTTTCTTTCTTTCTTTCTTTCTTTCTTTCTTTCTTTCTTTTCGGTACTAAGATTGAAACCCCTGGTCTCGTGCTTGCATGCTCTGTAAGTGCTGGACCACTGAGCTGCACCCTCAGCCCATTTTTTTACTTTTTGAGACAGGGTCTTGCTAAATTATGCAGACTGCCTCTGGTCTCCAACTTGCGATCCTCCTGGCCTCCGCCTCCTGAGCCGCTGGGATTATAGGTGTGCGCCACTGCACCTGGCTTTATATCTGTATATTCTACTATAATTTGTGTCTCATATAAATTCTTTTATACGCTCAACACAAATGAACCAAGGCAATATCAGCTGCACCAGGAAGGCAGCTGCTGCCAGGCTCCTAGAGAGCCCTCCCAGACCTGCTGGACCTGCCCACCCACCTTCCCAGTAAGAGGAAGGTTTATAGTCCACAGAAGCAGGACAGCATAGTGGGTAAGCACTTGGGTGTCAGAGTCAGACAGAACGGTGTTAAAATCCTTGTCCCCTCTCCACTATAATGGAGTGGATATGAGTAGGATATTTTCCCCAACCACAAAATGGAAATAACAACAGTACTCCTGGAAATTTAATGAGGTAGAATTCCTTGGCACAGGGGTCCCTAAACCCTAGGCCTCTAACCAGTGCAACTGTTAGAAACCTGGAGGAGGTGAGCAGCGAGCTAGCAGGCGAACTCTATCTGTATTTGCAGTCATTTCCCATCACTTGCATTACTGCCTTAGCATCACCTCTGGTCTACGGAAAAACTGTCTTCCATAAAACTGATGCCCTGTGCCAAACAGGTTGCCAACTACTGCGTTAGTGTACTGTTGTTGTTGTTAGGTGTCAAGTCGGTTATGCTGACTCATTTCAACCCTACTTACAACAGGTGAAACACCATTGTTAGTGCTTCTGTGCTATACATAGGGTTTTCAATGGCTGATTGATTTTTAGGAGTAGGTTGCCAGGTCCTTCTCCCAAGCCTACAGCACCTGGTGTTCCCAGGCTCTTTCCCATACAAGCACTAACCAGGCCCAACACTGCTTAGCTTCTGAGATCTGATGGGATGGGACCTCACAGTGCTATGGCTCTAGGTGCCTTAGTATATAGTAAGCACTTAACCATTAACTATGGGCAGATTGTGTTTCTCAAAGATGACTGAAAAAATATCCCCCATCCCATGTGCTCTTCTTACAATGTGACATTTTTTTTTCAGTGCTGGGGATCAAAACCCAGGATCTTGTGTACACTAGACAAGCACTCTACCACTGAGCCATATCCCTACCCCCTACAATGTGACTGATATTTCTTCCCCTAAGGCAGGACTGGCTACATAATATGCTAGGCCCCATATGAAGTGAAAACATTAGACCCCTTGTTAAAAATATATTAAGAATTTCAAGACAGCAGCAGGAAAGCATTGAGCCATGCATGGGGTCCTTCTGAGAACAGAGCCCTGTGGGATTACACAGATCGAACATCCATGACACCAGTGCCACTTCAAGAGGCAAAGATCTATGTTATCTCCTCTCAAATCTGGATGGAATTGTGACTAAGGTGGAGTAGTTTCATGGGACTTCTGACACTAAGTCATAAAAAGCAATACGGTGCCTGCCTGGGTCTTTTGGATAGCTGCTTGGAGCCCTTAGCTTCCATGGAAGCTATCCAGCCATTTTGAGGCCAATGAAATGAAGACGCACAAACTAGCCAATGAAGAGAGACCCTGAGACTACATGAAATAAAGACAATGGTCTGCCAGGACCCTGCTGACTCAGTTTCCCTGCAATTCTAGCTCAAATTACCCTCTGACCATAGCCATTCAGCTAGAACTACCCACCTAAGATTTTCCTAAAATCCTTGACCCACAGAAACCATGAGAGATAATAAAAGGAGGGTTTCTCTTTTAAGCTCTTTTAAAAGAGAGCTTAAAAGTTTTGGCGTGACTTGTTATGGAACAGTTGATAATTAGAGCACTAGAATTAAAACAAGAAAATGGCCACTGTCAGAGTCAGGAATGGAAGATTATGGTGTTAATGCTTTTCACCTCTTACCTGTGGTGGTGGCAGTGGGATTCAGGCCCTCATTGATATATCAGATTGAATAGACCTGGATGCAAGTGTGAAACTTGTTTGAATCCTGTTTCAATCAAACCAGCTGTAAGGAAATTTTGATGCAATAGGAAATACTTGGCCTGCAGCATACCACTGTGGCCTCTGATCTCTTCAGATCTGGGAAGCTAAGCAGGGTCAGGCCTGGTTAGTACTTGGATGGGAGACCACCTGGGAACACCAGGTGCTGTACACTTGGGAGAAGGATCTGGCAACCCGTTCCCAAAAATCAATCTGCCATTGAAAACCCTATGTAGAGCAGAGAAACACTAATAATACTATTTTGCCTGTTGTACGTAGGGTCGCTATAAGTCAGACACCAACTTGACAGCACCTAACAATAACTACTATAGGAAATACTTGACTATGGACTGTGTCTTAGATAATAATAATTGTTAATTTTGTTAGCTGTGACAGTGACATGATGGTAATGCTTTGAAAAAGTCTTTACTAATTTAACAGGAACTCTGAAATATTTATAGATGAAATGACATGATGTTTAGGATTTGCTTTCAAATATTTCAGACAGTTACTGGGCATGGTGGTGCCTGCCTGTAATCCCAGCACTAGGGAGGCTGAGGCAGAAGGATTTGGAGTTAGAGGCCAGCAGCTAGCATTTGTTGTTGTTAGATGCCGTCCAGTCGAGACCAACTCATAGCGACCCACATTGGATTTTCAATGGCTGATTATTTCAGGATTGCTTTGAGAGTGGATTGCTATGTCCTTCTCCCATTTCTGCAATGCTGGGGATCGAACCCAGATCCTCAGGGAGTGTGGAGCAACACCCTACCAACCGAGCTAAACCCCAGCCCCAAGCAGCCAACATGGTCTCTGCATAATGAGACCTTATGTCAAAAAAGTACTACAGAAAATGTCCAGATCATACAGTGAGAGGAAATGATGCCTCAAATGATGCTGGAACAACCAGAAAATCACATTAAAAAAGATGAAGTTGGATCCCTATCTCATTCCATATACAGAAATGAACTCAAAATGGACCAATGATGTAAATATAAGGGGTAAAACTGAAACTCTTAAAAGAAAGCATAGGGGTACATCTTTATGACCACATTTTTGGCAGTAGATTTTTAGATTTGACACCAAAAGCACAAGCACCAAAAGAAAAAATAATCTGGACTTCATCAAAATTAAAAACATTTGTGCATCAAAGGACATTATCGAGACAGCAAAAAAGACAACCTATGGAATGGGAAACATTTGTAAATCATATATCTGATAAGGGTCTAATACTTAGAATACATAAAGAACTCTTACAATTCAAAAAAGGGCAAACCAAATAAAAATGGGCAAAAAACTTGGGTAGATATTTCTCTAAATAAGATATGTAGTGGCCAACAAGGATATGAATAAATGCTCAGTATCAGTAGTCATTAGGTATATGCAAATCAAAACCACAGTGAGATACCACTTCACATCCACTCTGTTGTTATTAGGTGCAAGTTGGTCTGACTTGTAGCGACCCTATGTACAACAGAATGAAACACTCTCTGACATTGTGCCATACACATGATCTTTTTTTTATGTTTAAGCCCATTGTAGCAGCCACTGTGTTAATCCATTCAGTTGAGGATCTTCCTTTTTTTCACTGACCTGCCAGTCTCCCAAACATAATGTCCTTCTCCAGAGATTGGTCCCTCCTGACAACATGTCCAAAATACATAAGATGCATTCTGGCCACCCTTGTTTCCAAGGAGCACTCTGGTTGCACTTCAAGGATGGACCTGTTGGAGCTACAATAAATACACACATGCTCATAGACATATGAGAGTGGGGGGAGAAAGAGAATGAATGACAAGTTTTGGCCAGATATACACAAATTGGAATCTGTATACATTGCTGGTTGGAATGTAAAATGGTGCAGCTGCTGTGAAAAAGTTTAGCAGTTCCTCAAAAAGTTAAGTATAGAATTACCATGTTGTTGTTGTTGTTGTTGTTAGGTGCCGTCGAGTCGGTATCCGACTCATAGCGACCCTCTGTACAACAGGGGAAACACTATTGTCAGTGCTTCTCTGTTGTTCATAGGATTTTCAATGGCAGATTGATTTTTGGGAGGGGGTTGCCAGGTCCTTCTCCCAAGCCTACAGCTTCTGGTGTTCCCAGGTGGTCTCCCATCCAGGTACTAACCAGGCCCGACCCTGCTTAGCTTTGGAGATCTGACGGGATCTGATGCCACAGGGCTACTGCTGCAGGTTTAGAATTACCATATCATCTAGCAATTCTACTTCTATGTATATACTCAAGAGAAGTGAAAACATATGCTTGGACAGAAACTTGTAAATTAATATTTATAGTAGCATTATTTATAGTAGTCAAAAGGTAGAAATAACTCAGATGTCTGTCAATGGATGAATGAATAAACAAACTATGGTATATCCATATCATGGAATACCATTCAGCCTTAAATATGAATGTTTAACTGATGCATACTACAACCTGGCTAAACCTTCAAAACATACTAAATGAAAGAAGCCAGGTATAAAAAATTAAACATTGTATGGATCCTTTCATTTGCTATATCCAAAATAGGCAGATTTCCAGAGCCAGAAACCAGATTAATGGTTGCCAGGGATTGGGAAGTGAGGGAAATGGTGGGTAATTAATCAGTGAACATGGGTTTGTTCTTCTAGGCTGATGAAAATGCTTTAGAGATAGGTAGTGGTTTTATAGCATCTTGAATGCACTAAATGTATCTGAACTGTATACTTCAAAGTGGTTAACTGTGTCTTATGCAAATTTCAGCTTAATAATACAGCAGAAGTCAGGTGTCTTAGTGTATACTAAGTGTGTATGCCTGTAACCCCAGTGACTCGGGAGGCTGAGGTAGGGGGATCACGTTCTCAAGGCCAGAGGGAGCCTGTGCAACTTAGTGAGTCCCTGTCTCTAAACTAGAAAGTGAAAAGGGGCTGGGGGTGCAAGCCAGTGGTAGAGCACTTGCCTAACATGTGTGAGGCCCTGGATTCAACCCCCCAGCACTAAAAAGATACAGAGAAGATGGATAAGACAAGGGACTAGGGGGTGAATATGATCAATGTACATAATATGTACATATGAAAATGTTACAATGCATCCACTATTTTGCATAATTAATATACATTAATAGAAAAGGAAAAAATACAGCAAAAATGGGTGTGGTAGTGGTAGATGAAACAAGATTGGCAAAAAAAGCCAATTGTTGTTGAAGCTGGATAATGGGCACAAGAGGATTAATTCAACTATTCTTTCTGCTTTTGTATATGTTACATATTAAAGTTTCCATAATGAAAAGTAGAGAGAAGTGCTTAGAAAACTGTAGCAATATGATATGTATTGTCTGTTTTCACAAGTTTCCTTACTGAAAAAATCTTAATCATGCCCTGACAAACTGCTTATCTGTGCTGCTTTGAAGTGGATAAGGGGCAAAAATTAAAAATGAAAAAACTGACAAGGAAGCCAGAAAGTGTCGGGAGCAATAGAACACATTCATACACTTGCTATTATGTGGCTTTCAAAATGGTGTTCTGTGCCCAATGACCACTGAAATTCCATAGGAAATCACCAGAAGAATGAAAACACGGTAATCACAGAATTGGTGCACAGGGAACATTTACGAACTCAGCATCATACTGAAATATATTGTTCTCCCTCCCCAACGATTGCAGTTTTCGTGACAGTATTCAGAATTATGATTAAACACATATATCACTTGGTGGTGTTGTTAGGTGTGTCGAGTTATGTCCGACTCACAGCGACCCTCATAGGGTTTTCAATGGCTGACTGTTTCAGAATTGCCACTCCCATTTTTGCAGTGCTGGGAATGGAACTAGAGACCTCAGAGACTACAGAGTGGCAATCTACCAAGTGAGCTAAATCCCAGCCCACATATACCATTAGGGCTTCCATATTGAGCAATTCTAGAGAATGCCAAGCACATCATAGCCCATGTAAATGGCAACTCCCAGAGATACACAGGGTATTGAGCCATATACAAGTGGCCCTGCACTATGTAAATTCATTCTCCTCATTCCCCTGGGATCTTTGATTGAAATAAAAGTTTGTTTGTTTGTTTTGCAGTACTGAGTGGCTGAACCCTAGACCTCGTGAATACATTACAAGTGCTCTACCACTGAGCTGCACCCCCGAACCTTTTCCTTTTACTTATTTATCTTGAGATAGCATCTCACTAAATACTTGTGATCCTCCTGCCTCTACCTGCCAAGTCACTGGGACTGTGGGTGAGAGCCACCTGCTCTATAGAAAAGTTACAAATAAATAAAACAGAGTTTGTGGAACTCAAATTGAGTCTGAATATAACAAAGACACAGAAGAATTAAAAGTGAATATAAACAATTAATGCCTTTGATCTCTAAAAACTCAGGAGATGAGTCATCTAGAATGAAATAATAATGATTTCTGAAACAGGAAAATTAGAGTACCTAAGTATTGTAAAATGGGTGGTTTGTGTTCCTCTTTTTGTTCCAAAGAAGCTGCTCAAAATGCTTTCTTCATATTAAGCTGACCTTAAAATATAGTGGGGTGGTGGTTGTATATTGTATATGTATCTCCATGGTGGGAGGAGGGAGAGAGAGAGAGAGACAGAAAGAGAGAGAGAAGTATGCTTTATTGTTTACAAATTACAACTCAGGGAAGAGGGAGAGAGAAAGAGAAATAGAGTGAGAGAGACTTTTGAGGCTTCTTTCTCTTTTTGATTTTTTGAGACAGAGCCTTGTTTTATAGCCCAGGCTGACCTCAAACTACATAGTTACAGCCCAGGCTGGCTTCCAGTTCACAATCTTCCTGCCTCAGCATTCCCAGTGTTGGGATTACAGGCATGTACCACTACACCAGGGTTGAGGTCTCAATCTTTTTTTTTTTTCGGTACTGGAGGTTGAACCCAGGGCTTTGCACTTGCATGCTCTGCAAGTGCTGGACCAGTGAGCTGCACCCCCATCCCCCAAGTTTTTTTTACTTTTTGAGACATAGGGTCTCGCTAAATTACACAGACTGCTTGTGGTTTCGAACTTGCGATCCTCCTGCCTCCACCTCCCGAGCTGCTGGGATTATAGATGTGCGCCACTGCTCCTGGCTTGAGGTCTCAATCTTCAGATCTCTTTTCTAACTACTCCTATCACTGCTTTGGTGATCTTATACATCCAATTTTTATAGATTTATATACCATTTGTGTGAATGTAATCTAACAGAAATACAATGTAAGCCACATAAGTAATTTTAAATATTCTATAATCCACATTCAAAAAGTAAAAAGAAATAGGTATTATTTGTTTTGTTGACCTTGGCCATTCTTACTGGAGTAAGGTGGAATCTCAGCATTGTTTTGATTTGCATTCCCCTAATGGCTATGGATATTGAGCATTTTTTCATGTGTTTCATGGCCTTATGAGCTTCTTCATTTAAGAACTGTCTGTTCAGTTCCTTTGCCCACTTGTGTATTGGGTTATTTGTTGTCTTTAGAGTGGCTTTCTTGAGTTCTTTGTAAATTCTGGAAATTAGTCCTCTGTCTGATGTATAGGATGTGAAATTTTCTCCCATTCAGTGGGGACTTCCTTGACTCTGTTGATTGTTTCCTTTGCTGTACAGAAGATTTTTAATTTCATGTAATCCCATTTATCTATCCTTGTTGCAATTTCCTGGGGAGTTGGAGTCCTATAAAGGAAATGTTTTCCTATGCCTATATTTTGGAGTGTATTGCCTATCTTTTCAGTAATTTTAAAGTTTCTGGTTTTATGTCAAGGTCTTTTATCCATTTTGAGTTAATTACCATGCATATTGAGAGTTTTGGGTCTATTTTCATTTTTCTGCAAGCAGATATCCAAGATTCCCAGCACCATTTATTAAACAGGCTTATCTTTTCTCCAATTTGCCTGTTTTGCACCTTTGTCAAAAATCAGGAGGCTATAGATTCATTGGTGTATCTCTGGGTCCTCTATTCTGTTTCACTTGTCTTCAGGCCTATTTTTGTGCCAGTGCCAAGCTGTTTTTGCTACTACAACCCTGTAGTATAAAGTCAGGGATTGTGATCCTGCCTGCAATAGTTTTGTAGCTTAACAGTGTTTTGGACATACATGGTCTTTTGTGTTTCCATATAAATTTTTGGATCATTTTTTTCTACTTCTTTAAAGTCTGTCATTGGAATTTTAATGGGAATTGCATTAAATCTATAGATTGCTTTTGGTAGAATAGCCATTTTTGCAACATTGATTCTCCAAGTCCCTCTGTGATTTCTTTCTTTAAAGATTTCTTTCTTGTAGAGATCTGCAGGATCTTGGGTTAGATTGATTCCAAGGTATTTAAGTTTTTGTGGGGCTATGGTGAAAGGGATTGTAGCTTTAATTTCCTTCTCTTCCTGCTCACAGTTGGTGTAAAGGAAGGCTACTTATTTTTGAGTGTTAATTTTGTATTTTGCCACTTTAGAATAACCAAGATCAAGAAAACAAATAACAACAAATGCTGGCGAGGTTGTGGAGAAAAGCGTGGGGTTGTAAATTGGAAATCAATATGGAGGTGCCTCAGAAAACTAAAAAGAGATCTACCATATGACCCAGTTACAAAAGTATTGGGAATATATCCAAAGGGAGATGAGTCATCATACCACACAGACACCTGCATCTCCATGTTCAATGCAGCACTTTTCCCAATAGCAAGGATATGGAATCAACCAAAGTGCCCATCAACAGAAGAATGGATAAAAAAATTATGGTACATATACACAATGGAATACTGCTCAGCAATTAAGAAAATGAAATAATGTCATTTGCAGCAAAATGGATGAATTTGGAGAACATCATCTCAAGTGAATGAACACAAGCCCCCAAAGAGAAATACCATGTTCTCTCTCGTATGTGGGAGCTGAATCAAACTTAAAGGAAGGAAAAAATCCTATATGTAAATTGAAACATAATAAAAACCTCAATTAAACTTAGTGTAGAAGGGGCAATTTAAGGATTGGAAAGAAGGAGGGACAGATCTAGCAAAGCAAAGCAATAATGGGAGAAGACAGGAGAGGGAGAAGGGTCAATATGGAGGGATGAAGGGGGTAGAGGTCAACTTCAATGTAAATGACACAACTTTATGAGTATGGTGGGGAAAAAGGGGAGGATAGAAAAAACCTACAAGAATAGCTAAAATAAATAATAATAATAATAGTAATAATACCAAAGTCTGGCAACAATGTAAACAGACTAGATCACTCATCTAATACTGCTGAGAAAGTGAAAAGGTAGATCACTATAGAAAAATGTTTGGCCTTAAGTCAAAGTCAGGATGCA
>VMDO01030042.1:0-21859 GCA_007922755.1 Pedetes capensis | reverse complement strand
AGAAATTTTTTCATTAGATCCTATCACTACATTGCTTAAAAGTTTCAGCAATTTTTCATTCTGATTAGAAAAATAGGTAAACTTTTTAAGAATTATTTATTCAATAAAAATTTACTGAACTTCCACAATGTATTATCTCTTGATAATGCAAACAAAGAAATTTTTAAAAATCAAGACTGTTTTATAGAGAAAGTACTGAAGTTGGTTTGATGAGTCTTTACCACTTCCTGTTTTTCAAGAGTCCAGGACTAGGTCAAAGAGAATGAAGCATTTTACCAAAGCTACAAAATTTAAGGGGATTCCCTAAACTCAGTAACAAAGTTAGCTACTACTTTAATATAATATTTAAAGTAATCAAAATGAAGATAAGCCATGATGCATAAAATAAGAAAGGAGGTGTCTTGCAGATACATATTGGAGCCAAAGACAAATTGAAAAATATAGTACCAGTGAAAGAAAATCAAAAATTTTTTGAGAAAGTAACATATAAGGACAGAAGAAATATATGAGATCTGATAATTCAACGATGGGGTATTCATTTTCCATTGCAGTCTAAAAAATTACCATAATTCTAAACATGTATTTGTTAGCTTGTAGTTCTAAGGTCAAACTTATGGTACAACACAGCAAAGTTCTCTACTTATGCTCACATGAAGGGCTGGGTAGAATGAGTTCTAGCCTGGAGGTTTTGGGGAAAAAAATAAAAACACTTTCAAGCTTACTCTGGTTGGAAGAGTTCACATCTTTGCTGTTATAACACTAGGATGTCTGCTGCTTTCCAGATTATCAGCTGAATGCCACTCTCAACTCTTAGAGGTCATTTACTTTCCTTTACATATAGGTACAGTTATCTCCAAGCTAGCAGTAGTGCATAGAATCTTTTCCATATTTCAGATTTCTAACTTTTCTCATTATAATTAGAATTTTCAGGTTTTAAGTGGCTGGTGTGATTAGATCACAACAACCTCAATAATTTCTCTATCTTAAAGTCAAGAGTGCAATATAATAAATCTGTCAGATTCATTGTTTCATGGATTAGGGTGGAAAAATCTTGGAGGGAATATTAGAGTTTGATCCACCATGCTTGTACAACCCAACAGTCCAAATAAGATGATTCCCTGTGGGTGTTGACTATATGGAAAGCATTCAAGAGCTATGTTTAGCTTTCTTACCTGTCCTGTGTCCTTAGCAGTGTGTCACTGACACTTTGTGTACATATAATTTCTGTCAGCTGCCACAGTGAGCATCAGTTAGACAATGTGCTCTGGCAAGTAAGACCTCAATGTTCCAGCTCTCATTTCCTAGAAGGAATCATGAATGATCTGAACACTCATTGTCCCCTAGTGACAGGTGAAGAAATGGACACCACTCAGCGTTGGCTGAGAAGCCCTATGCTAACATTTACGTAGGGCTTACAAGAAAGTTGTCTTCGTCATGGGCACTGGTGACCCCATACATAAAGTTCATATGAGCTTTATCCAGCCTCTAAATCTTCCACTTCAGGAACTGCCTGCCTCCTCCTTCCCTGGATTGTGTGTTAACAAATGGTTTATGTTTTCTTTAACTCTGGGTTGTATCAAATACTTGGGACTAATTTTTAATTAATAATTTTTAAAGAACAGAAGTTTATTTGGTTTACAATTCTGGAAGCTTAGAAGTCCATGAACATGCTGTTGGTGTCTGCTCAGCATCTGGAGAGGATCTTTGTGTTATATCACAACATGGTGGATGACTTGACATGGCGAGGTAGAGCAAGTATGCTAAAGAGTTTGGATTCTTCTTCTTTCTAAGTTACTAATGTCATCATGAGGCTCCACCTTCAACATTTCATCTAATCCTAAAAATCTCCCAAAGACCTTACCTATAAATATTGTTAACACATGAATTTGGGGATTAAGTTTCCAACATAGGAATTTTGGGGGGCACATTCAAACAGTAGCATTGTGTTTTCTGTTCATTGTGTTGAGAACAGAATGTATTGAGAACAGAATTCAGCACTGTTGGCTAGAAGGGGAGGATAAAGCTTCTGTGTACAGTTCTGAATTTGTTTCACAGTGGACAAGAGAATTGTAGAGAACAGGCCTAAATTTAGATGTGGTCTCATTTAAATTGCTGCGTAGTATCATCTTGGAAAGGATGAAAAGTTCTGTAGATAAAATGTGTGCCTTTCATTTCAAGAGTACATGTTGAGCCCAGAGCTCAGCCTGAGGAATGATGGTTTTTGTGACAACCTATAGTAGTTACCAGTGCAACAAGAATTGGGTCTCTTGTTTGTAGACAATGTCCAATATCTCAGAAATTTTGAGAAGAAGCTGCCTGCAAGACCAGCCTAGAAGCCCTGCTTCTAAAGTTTAAAGACGGGTAAACAGGTGTCACTGACTGTAAGATACAGAAGCCATCCCCAGTGAAGATGACACTCTACTAAGAAGCATAAGGAATAAAAGGGAAAGTCATACAAATACAAGCTGGAAGTTATGATAAATGCTTAGAGGTGGCATCTTTGATCTTTCCATTCAGAATACACTTGATTCTATACATGTCAGGATTATTGCATCTGTCCCTGTATTTGTCTTCTGGGATCATTGCCATCAGTGCTTCCCTTTCATGGGAGGGAATCATATCTTGGTGCTATGTGTCAATGTCTCCTTTTTGTCTCTGAGTGGACCTGGAGTTAGAGGGCTAGAGTAGCAGCTGGAGTGGCTGTGGTGCCAAATGAATACCTTTTTTGTCTCAATGCTGTCTTGTCTGGGGAATCATCCCCATGTGGGAACCAAAGGGATTGCCTCAAAAAGAAAATGGAGCTCTAGTCCTGTGATTACCACTTGTTTTCACGACCTGGTCTTTCTGTTGCCTAAAGCCCATCTCTATTTGGGACTGCCTCAGAGTCCAGTTGCAGTTCAGAGGTGACAGGAAGGTCATTACAGCTTTATGTAAAACAATTATAAATTAGAAATGACTCAAATCTCTATTTATAGGGGATGGATGAACATTCTGGTGCATCTATAGAATGGAATCCTAGTAAGCATCAAAATTACTGGTATAAGAAACCACATAGATGAATTTTAAAAGCATTAAGTAAATGGAGAAACCAGATGCAAAAGATGAAATGCTTTAAAATTCTATTTGTATAAATTCTAATGCAAACAAAGCCACAATGACAGGAAGTTGAGGTGGTTAGACCTGCAAAAAGAGATTGATTGCCAAGGACATGATGGAACATTTTGTGATGATTAATTTGCTCTGTACCTTGATTTTTTGTGGAATTTTCTTTCAAATTCATTGAATATTCACTTAAAATTGGGGAAGGATCTTGCTTCAACAAATATTATCCTTCAATAAAGCTTATTTTTAAGAATAGAACAATAGTGACCTGATAAAACATTGAGAAATGTCTTTAGATTCAATATAAATAAAACCTGTGTACGTTATCTTATCTTCAGTATATGCTTATAAAGTTATGAAAAAGCATATTCTACATTAAGAACTTAAAGAAATATAAGGTTTTGTAAACAAAAATTTTCTTATATAACAAGAGGACAAACCTTGTATAAGTTTTTCATCACATTTTTCAAACTTTTAAAGAAAAATAAAAATCTATAATTTGATCTTAAGTAAATTATGAGTGAATAGAAAATATTGTTTCATTTGAGAATGAAAAATATAAAACTGAAGAGATAGAAAGTAATGTCATCCGAAAATCCCAAGTTTCTGCAAATTTTATGTCACCTTTAACTTAATCTAAAATTCTGAGTACATACTATCAAATAAGTTAATTTAGAATCTGTGTTATTATCCTTAGTCAAACAAAAATAGTTCATTGGCTCCATAACTAATAAACTCTTGTTTTCTTTTCGACTTTCTGTAAAAGCTAACTATTATATGTAACACAATTTCTACTAATAAAAATGGAGTATGAGCCTTGAAAAGAATGTCACCTATTCAATTTATTTGACTGTTTCATTTTTAATCAGAGTTTCCACTTAAATGGTTCTCTCTTCCTGGTTACAGAATGAAGGAATTTTTAGAAATTGACCTTGGTAATTAGATTCTAAAGATGAAAAATTTTAGTAGTGACAGCATGACAGAATTGAATGATTAACAAAGGAAAAGTAAAGTTTCTATGAACACCATATTTGAAATTTTCTCATTTATAAGTATGTCAGTTTACTACTAAATAAGAATTATTGTTGAGGGAAACAGAATGTTCTATGGCTATTTTCTTGTTAACCTCAGCATAAATAACCGTATATCCTAACAGGAAATATTTTATATTTACAATTCGATCAAGGAGAAGGAAAAAGATGAGATGCTAATAAGAAGAAAGATGCAGGTAACATGCTACCAAAATGCAAATATGTGAAAATGAGAGTCTTGTTAGTATATCAATTTAAGTTAATAAAATTTAGTAAGTATCTGGAATTTATTGTCTTACAAAACATAGCCCACAAATTTAGCTACAGAATGGACAGACTTTTAATTATTCAAAATATACATAGTCAAAACCTCCATGCTGATCTAGAGAAGGAGTTGTCTTAAAACACTCCAACTGACAATGTAGGCAACTATGTTATCATGGAAATGTCTTGTAGAGATCTAAAATCTCATTCATGGAAATCTCCAGAGAGTAAGAGTGAGTAGAACTATGATACTTTTGACAACCGATTTTCAGATCCAAAGACACAATGGGGGCCTTTCCTTCAGATCGTAGCATCTATTTCTTATTCTAGTTGCCTCCCAAACCTCCTTTCTGTTCTAAAACTTTGTAGCTACATTGACACTCCCTGTAGAGGCTCCAATTTTTAACTAATAATCATGGGGAGTCATTATATGTAAACTGGCCAATTCTAAGTTTGACTCCAACTTTCCTGGAGTAGGTCAGTTGTCTTTTTTTTTCCCCAAATGAGACATTTTAGTCTTTGTACTTCCTGTTCTTATTCAGGAAAAGATTCCTTTCACTCTAAACTGAGAAGTCCCAGAACTGGCCAGGTTTGTCATGTAGCTGGATGGATGAGTAAGCACTCTTTTATGAAATCTGTGTGATTTCACATGTAAATGGAAGAAAACAAAATTATTAGATTAAAGGTAGATTATCGAATCTCTATAGATGAAATGAGAACTCTCTCTTTGGGTATGAATCTCCCTTAACAAATTTGTTTGGTAGTGTAAATAGACCCACTGAGCATGACTTGGAAACTCAGTGGTAAAACAAGAAGAAAATCTAACTACTCAGAAAGATTTCTGGAACTGGGATTGAGAATACTAGCAAGATCAATGAAGGAGGGCTGGAGAGAAATAGGGTTTATAATAATATGGCCAAGGCCTAAAGCTTTCACACAAGAAAATATTCTGACAATTTCCCTTATGGTAAGAATCCCCAAGACACCTTTAACAACAGTGTTTGTAAACTCTAGAGTTCAAGCCCTGTTTCCATATCAAAATCCCTGACATACATGATAAAAGTCAAGAAATAATGAAATAACAATGGACATGGAAATTTAATACAGCTCTGCCCTTACTCAGTAGTTTATTCCTGCTCATGCTTTTATTTAATGATTAAATTCAATAAAATGACAATTCCAGTTACTAGTGAAGGGATGGAACCATGGGAGCTTTCATTCTTTGTTGAGAATATCCAATGGAACTGCCAATTTGGAAGAGAGTTTGGCAGTTAAAAAAAACTAAGCAGAGTTTTAGTGTGCAGTCTCACATTTCCACTCCTTGGTGTTTATTCATCTTACTTGAAAACTTATGCTTACACATAAACTGGTATGCAAATTATTATAACATCTTTATTCATAATTATCCCAAACTGGACACAATAAAGTTACCATTCAATTGGTGATATATAAACAATATTAAAAAGGAGTGAGCTAACAAGCCATGTGAAGACTTGGATGAATCTTAAGGACAATTTGCTAAGTGGAAGAAGCTAGTTTGAAAATATAAAATAGCCTGATGAGGTGAGGCACTCCCACAATCTACCTATAATCTCAGCAATTTCAGAGGCAGACACATGAGGATCACAACTTTGAGGTAGCCCATGTAATGAAGTAAGGCCATGTCCTAAGATGAAATGAAAAGGCTCAAATGTATATAATTCTATTTATATAACGGACTACAAAGAGAAAGTTATAAAGAAAGATGAACAGGCAAAAGGTTAATATGGATTTTAGAGTGGGGAAAGGTTACCTAGGTGAAACATAGCAGAATTTTAGTGTAGTGAAAATATTTTGTATGACAATTGTGGATGTTTGACACTATTTATGTATTTATGCATTCATAGAGCTTTATAACTCAGAGTGAAGCCTATTGTACAATCAAGAAAATAAGAGGTCATGGAAATCTAAAATAGAATCCTGTCTGACAAAAGAATGTACGTGTAGCACAAATATAAAAAACAACCTCACTGTTGTGGGTTTGAGGATGAAGTAGAAGGTTCCTAACCTAAGTAACTTGGGAAATGAATGGATTTGTAAGACTAAAAGCAAAGCAAAGTGTGCATAATACTGTACAATATTTGGTAAAGTTGTTACACATGGGGTACTGATAAACAATTCTGAAATCCATACACATGTATTTGGAATTAAAGAATTAAGTACATGGATGGCAGATGGTAGAAGCAAGGTTTCTCATTTTTGAAGAGGGAGGTTATAGAAGAAGGAGGAGAGAAATCTAGAATGATCCGTACCATAAAGGATTCAGCTAGAGACAACAGTATGAAGTCATGTTTTCATTTACATGAATACAGATGGTTACATAGAGAAATAACTATGTCAGTATACACACATGTATTTCTGAGGACACCTAAAAGCAATTCCACCTTAGAAGCAATGACTATACCAAGTGATTAGATCTTTGCTCCTTATACCATTCTGCAATAAAATAGACTAGGTTTCTTTGGAGAAATGGCTGATTTAAAGACAGAGGAGGCAAATATACAAGATTAGCATGGAGTACCTAATAATGCCAGAAAGTAGGTAGTGTCAAAAATTAAAAAGTACAAAATAAAATCTTTTGTACATAGATGAGGAACAAGGTATAGATATCTTCTCTCGTCACTCCTTTTCAACATTATTCAAGAATTCCTAACTAATGCAATAGTACAAGAAATGGAAATAAAAGGTATAATGATTAGAAAAGAAAATAAAGAACTGTCTTTTTTTGCAGACAGCATGATTTGCCTTTGTAGAAAACTCAAAAGAAATGACTTTTTTTTTAAAAAAAAGAAAAATCTTCTCTTGGAAACATAAGCAATTTTGGCAAGATTGCAGAATACAATGTTAAGATATGAAAGTTAAGCATTTCCCTGTATACCACAAATGAAATATTTAGGTATGTTTCTAACAAAATATGAAAAGCATCTCTATAAGGAAAACTAAAACTACATTGAAACAGTTAGTAACCAAAATAAATAAATGAAGGGAAATTCCAAGGTTACGGATAAAATGTGATCCTTTCAAGATGTCAGTTCCTCCCAACTTGATCTACAATGTCTATGAAATTCCAATAAAAATATAAGAAGTAAGTTTGCAGATATCAGTAAATTGATCCTAAATATTATATATTACATATGTAGAATCAAAATGCCATAATATCCAATACTCTATTAAGAGAGAAGAATAGAGAGGACTGCCACTAATAGCCTTTAAGGCTTAGTGTAAAGCTACAATAATCAAGATATTATGGCCTTGAAGGAAGAATAGTTAAAGAAATCAGTGGAATAGGGTAAAAATCCCAGAATAGACTTACATAAACAGAGCTAACTTACCATCTTTCATAAAGAAGCAAAGGCAATACAATGGAACAAGGATATTTTTCAACAAATATTGTTGGAATAATTGGTCATCCGAATACAAGAATAAATGAAATCCAAACACAGACCTTATATCCTTCAACAAAAATTAAATCAAAATAGATCACAGACCTAAATGTAAAATACAGAATGGTGAAACACTTAAAAGTTAATATAAGAGAAAATCTAAGCTATTTTAGGTTGGTTGTTGTTGTTGTTGTTGTTAGGTGCCCTCAAGTAGGTATCCAACTCATATTACCCTACATACAAAAGACAAAACACTGCTGTTGGGCTTCTCTACTATTCATAGGGTTTTCAATGACTGTTTTTATGGGAGTGGGTTGCGGGGTCCTTCTCCCAAGCTTACAGCACCTGGTGTTCCCAGACAGTCTCCCATCCAAGTACTAACCAAGACCCACCCTGTTTAATTTTCAAGATCTGACAGGATAGGATGCCACAGTGTTACGCTTACAGGCTACATTGGGGTTAGTGAGGATCTTTTGGATACAATGCAAAAGGTATACTCCATAAAAGAAAGAAGTGACAAGCTGACTTCATTTAAATTAAAAATTTATGCTTTGAAAATGATATCGTCAAGAAAATAACAAGTATAGCTACAGATTGAGAGAATACATTTCCAAAAGATATAAGTAGTAAAAGAGTGTAATCCAAAATATAGAAAACAATACAAAACAAAAAAGAATACCAAAGTAAAAATGGGCCAAAGACTTTAACAGAGAACTCACTAAAGAATATATTCAGATGACTCCGGGCACAGTGGCTCATCCCTGTAATCCCAGTGACTAGAGAGACAGAGGCAGGAGGATCTCAAGTTTGAGACCACAGGCAGTCTGCATAATTTATTGAGACCCTGTCTCAAAAAGTAAGCAAATGGGCTGAGGGTGCAGCTCAGTGGAACAGTATTTGCAAAGCATGCAAGCCAAGGCCATGGGTTCAACCCCCAGTACTGCAAACAAACAAACAACAACAACAACAAAATATACATATATATTCAGATGACAAATATGCATAAGAAAAGATATCTGTGCTCTATATCAAAGGAAATTACAAATTTAAATAAGAATAAGCTATCACTACACACTTATTAAAATGACCCAAGTGGAGAAAAGTAGCAACACCAATGGCAGCAAGGATCTGGAACAACAGTAGCTCTCATTAATTTCTGGAGAAAATGCAAAATGAGACAACTGCTTTGGAAGTCATTCTGGGGATTTCTTACAAAAGTAACCATCATGCTCACTGGTATGTGCCTAAAGAAGTTAAAAAAAAATTCTCACATTTTTACATAAATGTTTGTAGCAGCTTTATGCATAATTACTAAAAGTTGAAAGCAGCCAAGATGTTCTTCAGTAGTAGAATGGATAACTCAGTTGTGGTACATCCAGACAATGGGATATTATTCAGTGCTGAAAGGAAATGAGCAATCAAGCTATAAAAAGTATGATAAAACCTAAACTCATATTACTAAGTAAAAGAAGACCAATCTGAACAGGCTCATAATGTATAAATCCAGATATAAGACATTCTGAAAAAAACCAATCTACGTAGTCATTGCTAAGATTAAATTGCCAGGATTAGATGTGAGAATGCCTGCAGCTACAGCCCTGTGGCATCCTATCCTGTCAGATCTCGGAAGCACAGCAGGGTCGGGCCTGGTTAGTACCTGAATGGGAGACCGCCTGGGAACACTAGAAGCTGTAGGCTGGGAGAAGGACCTGGCAACCCCCTCCCAAAAATCAATCTGCCATTGAAAACCCTATGAACAGCAGAGATGAACTGACAATAGTGTTTCCCCTGTTGTACAGAGGGTCGCTGAGTCAGATACCGACTCAATGGCACCTAACAACAACAACAACAACAGATGTGAGAAAGAGATGATTTGGTGGAGCACAGTATATTTATAAAACAGTGAAATTACTCTATGTGATACTATAACAAAAGATTCTGTTACATTTGTCCAACCCCATTGAATGTACACTATTGAGAATGAATCCTAATATAAACTATGAATGTAGATTGATCAGTTGAAACAAACATACGACTCTGGTGGGGATGATGATATGGGTGAAGCTATATACATGTGCCTGCAGCTGTAGCCCTGTGGCATGTGATCCTGTCAGGTCTCGGAAGCTAAGCAGGGTTGGGCTTAGGATAGTACTTGGATGAGAGATCACCTGGGAACGCCAGGTGCTGTAGGCTTGGGAGACGGACCTGGCAACCCACTCCCAAAAATCAATCCGCCATTGAAAACCCTATGAACAGCAGAGAAGCACTGACAATAGTGTTTTGCCTGTTGTATGTAGGGTTGCTATGAGTTGGATACCGACTGGACGGCACCTGACAACAACATATACACGTGGGAGAAAGTTGTCTATACAATATCTATGTACCTGCCTCTTAATATTGTGTTCCCAAAACTTCTTTGAAAAACCAAAATTTAAAACCCACAAGCAATGATGGGTGGTTGTTAAAAGGACACAGTCACCAGATGAAAGAGCTTCTAATTATTAGATTTGGAATATTTTCAGCAACACAAGGAGCACTGGATCATAACCTGATGTATAGAATAAATATCCATGAGTTCATATTGATATAAAGAAACAACTGAATAAATCCCATCTGCACATGACTCTAATCTACATCTGATTTTGTAGCCATCTAAAACTGTTGGAAGAGTGTGGATTACAATTGAGAATATAGAGTATCTAGTGCTACTACGTGCTCTCTGAGGCCCTGGGTTTGAGCTTTAGTATCACAAAAATGGGAGAGGGACATGACAAAACACTCTTGAAGCAATCCCAAACAATGCTCCCCTGAAAACCCTATGAAGAACAGAGAACCACTAACATAGTATGGGCCATGGCACAGTGTCAGAAAGTATTTTGTTCTGTTGTGCATAGAATCACTACGAGTCAGACCCGACTCGTTGGTACCTAATGACAATAACAACAAGCACCAGTTGGTGGAAAATACCATAAATTATTAATGATGAGGATTTTTAAGACTATTTCAAAAGTTATCCTGGTAGAATTAGGTTATTTGTTGCAGTGCTTAGAAGAAATAATATTTAGCTTTTACTATCATTATAAACACAGCCAAGTATTGTCTGATTTTGTTGACAATTATTTTGTTACACTATTAGTTGTTGTTAGTATCCTGAAAAAGAAAGATCTGTCTTTAGAAAAAAGCCATTTGAGACAGAAATATATGTGACAATAATGATGTAAAATCGCGGGTGGGAAACACGTTTTAATTTCAAAGTAAGCATAGAAACTGCTATAAACTTCTAACATTTTAGATACCCTAATCATCAATTTTTACATAGTCTACTTATTTTCCCTTTTTAGCTCAAATTGAATTGGATTATTGACTTTGAAATTGCATTTAATGAAATACATATATCTGTATAATTGTCAGCCACTTTACTGTCTGTATCATAGTTGAGGACTCTATTAGTAAATTTTATATAAATGTTTGTTATGGTTTCGATCTAAACGCTCCTCAAAGATCATGTGTTTTAACATTTAGTTCTCAGCTTGTAGCACTCATTGTGGAGGCTAGGGGAACTTTGGGAGGTGGGATCTAGCTTTGCAGAAGTAGATCACTGGAGGCAAGCCTTTGGAAGTTTTTAATCAGACCCATGGTTCCGGTTGCTCTCTGTTCTCTGCTTCTGATCTTCCATACTGTGAGGTCATTTGCCATGGGCTCTGCCACCTGTTACTCCCACACCTGTAATGCTGCCATTATGGACTGTTTATCTCTAAGCATTAGCACCCCCTGAAATATTTCCTCCCATAAAATTACTTTGGTCAGTTTGTCTGCCACATTGACACCCCACCTGACTAATACAAAGTTTAAGATGCTTTATTATTCAGATTAGTAAAATGAAATGTTAGTGACATCTTCCCAAATACCACACCTACACATACAGAGCTCCAGCAAACGGCATGAATTTGTAATAAACAGCATTTGTGAGGCTACATATGATGAGAGTAAAAATAGTTTCCTGCTACCTTTCTTGGTTCTTTGGTTAGTCTATGAATTAAATTCACATACAAAAAAGATTAATATAATAAAATAATTTTAGTTATGTACATACACACAAGTTCCACAAATATATGAGACGCAAAGAAGTTCCAGATGGTTGATGATAACGTATCACTGTGAACTATAGAAAGGAAAGAAGTTTGGAGCTTCTAAGGGTGGTGGTGAGGTGGTGAAAGCAAATTATGTAACCATGCGGTAAGGGAATATATAGTGAATTAAGGTTGCCTTGTTACATGTGTAAAAATCAGGTAATAAAATTGTCTAAGGTACATTTGGGCTGGGATTTAGCTCAGTTGGTAAAGTGCTGCCCTGCAGTCTCTGAGGTCCCAAGTTCAATTCTCAGCACTGCAAAAATGGGAGAAGGACCTGGCAATCCACTCCCAAGGCGGTCCCGAAACAGTCAGCCATTGAAAACCCTATGAGGGTCGCTATGAGTCGGATACCGACTTGACAGCACACAACAACAACAAGGTACATTTACTTTTACTAATGAAAAATTCCTTTGTAGATACAAGTTTACTTTATAAAAGGGGGAGTTTTACACTTTATTTTAGGTAGTTGAGGGAAGGATGTTGATGCGTTAATTAGTTCTTAAATTCTTTTAACTCAAAGTAATCAATATGCCAAAGTGGCATATTTTGAGGTGACATATTCTCACCTCCTACAGTTATATTTCAGTGTGAATTCCATCAAAGGCAATATCTTTTTGCCACAGTGGCATTTGTAAGGCTTGCTACATATTGTGTTAAGTGGGATGTTTATAGATGAATATAGTCAGGTGAGAGGCAAATAACTTTGGAAAAAGACCTGTATCTTTCAAACAACACCTCTGAGAGGATAGATCCCATTTATAATCCTCCCATTTTGTTGCTGTTTTCACACCAATGGGTAAATATATACAATTTTAATGACCCAAACAGTATGATTTTCTATGACATTATGATTATTTCTGTGATTACAATATGACAAGGCAATATATAAAAACACATCTGTTGTTTCTAATTACACCTGTTCCTGAACATTTTCATCACGGTAATTTCAGTTGCCGAGTAGAAATAATTGAATTTTCCTTTCTTTTCATCTCGAATTTGTTTAAGCAAATACCTGGGGGTTGCAGCCTATGGGGAGAAATATAATGAGATGATTCAAAGATATAGCTTTCAACAATCACTTATTGTTTTTATTTTTTGCTGTCACTTATATTAAGTTCAGATTTCTCATTCTTTCTCTAGAGTTGAAACTATTTCATCCTCCTCTGCTAGATACAATTGGTGAAAAAAAACAAAAACTGAAACCTAAAAGACTTGCTCAGAAAGTAACTTTTACTAAATTTTATAATGAATAAAGGCTGAAAATGCAATGTATATCCAAGAAACTAATGCCAATTAGTTATTAGAATTCAGTTGAACTGATTTTTTTTCCATTTGGACAATCTGCTTTGGTGCCTCAGTCAATCCTATCATTCAACCGGTTACATGGTACCTTATGTTTTCCTTATGCTAGGCACTATAATGTGACATGTGTTTCATTGTCATTGAGACTATAATCTAGTTAAGGAGATATGTCCTAAGATATAATTGAATTTATGAGTTAGTTACAGCTATTATAAGCAATAATCAAAAAATATCACACAATATATTATCAGCTTTTCAGGAAAGGGTCAAAGATTAGTGATATAAACTTTAGGATGCAAATGTAATTAAGTACAAGTTTTACAGAAAGAATAAAATTAAGACAGTTCCTGAGAAGCGAAAACTTGAAAGGCAAAGAGAACAGTCCCAATCTTACTAAGAAGCTGGATACAATTGCTCCTACTTTGATTTAAAATTCCAAATCAGGCCGGGCATGGTGGTGCATGCCTATAATCCCATTGACTCAGGAGGTAGAGGCAGGAGGATCACAGGTTTGAGGCCTGCATAATTTAGCAAGACCCTTTCTCAAAATAAGTAAAAATGGGCTAGGGATTCAGCTTACTGGTAGAACACTTGTAAAGTATGTGTTAAGCCCTGGGTTCAATCCTCCAGTCCTTCAAAAATAGAGAAATAAAAAGAAAATATCAAATCAGAGACGGTGATGGACTTAAAAACCGTTCACAGATACCTTATCACATCTAATCTGCAGCCTTGCAACAGCATTGTTGTTGTTGTTAGGTGCCCTTGAGTCACATCCAACTCAGGGACCCTATGTATAACAGGCTAAACACCATTGTTAGTGCTTCTCTGCCATTCATAGCGTTTTCAGTGGGTGATTTGTTTTTGAGGGTAGGTTGCTGGGTCCTTCTAAGCCTACAGCACCTAGTGCTTCCACGTGGTCTCCCATCCACGTACTAACAAGACCTGACCCTGCTTAGCTTCTGAGATCTGACCAGATTGGTGGCTACAGTGTTACAGCTGCAGGCTCAACAGTTAGAGAGCTACAAAATCAGATGCTGATTAGAATTGCTTGAGAATTGGATTGGTAGTTGAGAGCTCTCTGCAAATCCACAGGTGATTCTAAACTGCATCCTATTTTGTAATTCTCTAAAACAGTTAAAATAGGAGAAGGATGTGGTGATCCATTCCTAAAACAACCCGGAAATAGTCATTGAAAACCCTATGAGATCGCTCTGAGTCAGAGACCATTCTAAGGCAAATAATGACAATAAAACTGTTGAAATGATGCCCAATAGATTTGAGAATATATGTATGGTATATATCAGGACAAGTTATGAGGTATAATGACTATTTCTAATGTAAGACATAATTATGAAAAGAATAAACTGCAAAACCCATATCTATTCATAGTACAAACAAATTTTTCATAAAGCAGAAGATTGGAAGAATTGCTTATCTAATAAATAAAACAGTGTCAATCTTCTTTGACCCACTTCACATATTCCTTATTCCCACTTTAAAAGTCTCTGTTTCCTTTTATTCATGATTAATGGTCAGGGTAACTATATTTCTTTCTGAGCACTATAAATGTCAGTCATTTTATTTAGTCCTAGGCCTCTCTTGAAACATGTTTGGCACCTCTTAGAAGCAGAATCTCTGAGACAGACTTCAATAGTGTAGTTCACAGCCAGAGAATAATAAACTATCTTCCAAGAGAGCAACAGGGTCAAGCTCATTGAGAATAGATTTCTAAAGTTAATTTATACGTGGCAACTGGTGTTTTGTTGCACAAATTGGAATGCCAGCAAAAAGTTGCTAGGACATTTCATAATTATTCTATTTTCATCCTACTTTAAATAGTCTTTTGATGAAACAAAAAGAAAGAACATAAATGTCTTATAATATCAACTAAACTCTAACTCTAAAAGTAATTTACTTGAGAAAATTTTCTTTGCTTTTATTTACAATGAATGTTCTTACATGATATAAACCCAGATCCCCTTTCTGGAATGATTTATTCTCTCATGTACAGGAAAATGATTTTCAGATGACTTCCCACATTGAAGACCACATCCTCTGAACCAGGTAGTGTCATGGTGCACACCTGTAGTCCCAGCAACTCTGGAGACTGAGGAAGGAGAATCAAAAATTTGGGACTGATGTACAAGGATCATGAGTTTGGGGCTAGAGGTAGCCTGTGCAACTTAGCAAGACTCTGTCTCCAAATAAAGAAAATTAAAAATAAGCTGGGAGTATAGCCCAGTGGTAGAAGAACTGCAAAGTTTGTGCAAAGACTAGGTTCAATCCCCAAGTACTGGAAAAAAATAAAGAATAACTTTCCTATGGAATACAATCTGAAAATATTTAAAATGTGTTGTTACATAGATCCAGTATTTCTTAAGCAAATACTAGACCCATATTCCCATCTTTCCACAGTCCAATATTTGCTTACAATTCTTTATGGTGAAAACATGTTCATCTCTCAAGAAGTAAATGATACTTAGTACTATTTCTCTTATTTTATTTCAAAAGTTCATTTTGCTATGGTTTAAATGTGTTCCCTCTGATGTCCAGGTATTGCCAATGTGATAATATGGAGAAGTGGAGTCTTTAAGATATGATTAGGCCATGAGAGCTCCTCTTTACTAAATGAGATCAAGGCCCTTATAAAACAGCCTTCACATAAAATTTGGTCAGCTTCCTGCCAAGTGAGGACACAGTGTTCCTTCTATCTCATGTATGCAGCAATAAAGCACCATCTTGGAAGCAGAGAATAACTCCCATCAGACAAGTGAACTTGGTGATTGCTTGACTTTGGACTTCACACATCTAGAAATGAAAGAAAAGAACTGATGTTCTTATAAGTAATGCAGTCTGGTTTTTTGTTACAGTGACACACAGGTACTAAAATAATCTATCTTATAAATATCCATGTAAATGGATGTACTACTAACTGAACGAACACCTGAAATGTTGCTAATGTGATGGGGACTGTAAAGTGACTTAATAGATAGCCCTCTAACATTATTCTCTAATAGTTAAAGGATAGTGAACAAGAAGTATATTTCAGAGAATTACATAACTGCAGATTCATTTTTACTTCACATTTCAAATATGAAAGTGCATGTCAATATGCATTTTGCCAGATCATATAAATGTTAGTTTTGGCAGAAAGATACTTTCTACAAGTGAAATCCCTCACCCATTATTTA
The DNA here is from genome assembly GCA_007922755.1 of Pedetes capensis. Classification (NCBI taxonomy): domain Eukaryota; kingdom Metazoa; phylum Chordata; class Mammalia; order Rodentia; family Pedetidae; genus Pedetes; species Pedetes capensis. The sequence continues at coordinate 5,414 of VMDO01030042.1, read as the reverse complement.
TTCAACAATATTCTTAGGAATACTTGTAATGTTCTGGTAAGCACTATAGTTTCTGAGATGTAGACATAAACCCTACTTTATTAGTGGCATTAAGATAATAAGATAGTATGATGGTTAATCTTGATTGTCAACTTGATTGGATTGAGAAATTCCTAGAGGATTAGTAAAGCACACTGAGGGTTTCTGTGAGGGCAATTGCAGAGAAAATTAAATCACAAAAGCTCTGATTTACTGAATGGTATCATCTATTGGTGGATTCAAAATTTGAATACACTGTTGGGAAGTGGTGGATTGGTGGAGGGTGGGACCTGGTTGGAGGAAGTAGGCCACTGGGAGTCTGTCCTTGGGGCTATGTACTACCCTGATCCCTTCCCGTTATGGCTCTGCTTTGCTTCCAGTCTCCCAACATGTGAGCTGCTCTGCCACACTATCCCCACATGATGAACTAAAACCTTAGAGATTATGTTGTTGTTAGGTACTCATAGCACACTTACGTACAAAAGAACAAAACACTCCGTGATTCTGTGCCAGGTACACAATCCTATATATGTTTAAGCCTATTGCTGCAGATACTTTGTGAATTCACCTAGTTGAGTATTTTCCATTTCTTCATTGACCTGCTACTCTCTCAAAAATGATATCCTTCTTCAAGGATTGGCCCCTCCTGAGTACATGTCCAAAATATGTGAGGCACAGTCTAGCCACCCTTGCTTCCAAGGAGCACTCTGGTTCCACCACTTCTTGGACAGACCTGTTGGTTCTTTTGGTAGTCCATCATATGTTCAATATTTGTCTCTAGCACCATAATTCAAAAGGATCAATTCTTCTGTCTCCCTTATTCAATGTCCAGATTTCATAACCATATGATGCGGCTGAAAATACCATGGCATGACTCAGGCACACCTTTGTCTTCAAGATGATATCTTTAATTTTCAACAATTTAAAGAGATCTTTTGCCACAGCTTTTCCTAATACATGCATCTTTTTGATTTCCTGACTGCTGCTTCCACAGGTGTTGATTGTAGAGACAAGTAAAACAAAATCTTGGACTACCTCAGTCTTTTCTCCATTTATCTTGAAGGTGCTTACTGACCCAGTTGTAAGGAATTTTGTTTTGTTGGTGTTGAGGTGCAATTCATACTGAAGGTTGTTAATGAGTCTTCCTCCAATTTTGATACCATGTTCTTCTTCATAAAGTTCAGCTTCTCAGATTATTTGCTCAGCATAGAAATTGAACAGGTGCGTTGAAAGGGTACAGTCCTGAAACACACCTTTCTTGACTGTAAACCAAGCAGTGTTTCCTTGTTCTGTTCCAATAACTGCAGCCATGTACAGATTCCTCATGAGTACAATTAGGTGCCCTATTATCTCCATTCTTCACAATGTTAGCCATAATTTGTTATTATGTACACAGTGTAATGCCTTTGCACAGTAGATAAAACATCAATAGACACCTTTCTGGTATTCTCAGAAACCAGGAGCTAAAATAAATAATTCCTCCCTTTACACTGTTCTCAAGTACTTTGGCTACAATAACATAAAAGTAAGTAACACAGATAGGTAACTTGATAAAAATCTACTTGAAACAGACATTCTTGGGAATGCTTCAATGAGAAAGTACCAGTGAGCTGAAACTGAACCATAAAGTACCAGCCATATAAGGATCTGGAGAAAGCAAATTCCTGGAACAAGGAATATAAATTGTGTCTTTAGAGGTAGGAATGACCTTTTCATATTCAAAGAATAAAAGAAAATCAATGTGATTGGAGCTTAGAAGCAGGGTATCTTTAGGTCTCATTTCCTAGAAGTAAATATTAGTAAGAAATAAATGTTGAAATGATTCACTCAGGAACTCTCTGCAGAGCAAAAAAACTGTAAAACAGTAAAACACAAAAACGGAACAGACTACTAACATTGTCTTCTGTGAGGAAAATAGGAGATAAGTGGAACACAGAGTGGGAAGAGTGTGATAAGGGGCTAATGGATATTTTGTTGGTATAGTTTGACAAATTTCAATCAGAGTTGCAATTTAAAATGATCAGTGTAGACACTATTGTGGAAAAGAAAGAAAAGGAAGAAAGAGAGAGAGGGGAAGGGAGAGAAAAAAGGAAATGTAGAAGTTTAAATGTGATAGTAGAGAATTTGGTCATAAGGGAATTAAAATGTTTCAAGAAAGTGATGATGGTGGCTCAGTCCATATATGGATAGACCTAGGTAGCCAGATAGTAAGCATATTTCATAGGTGTGTTCCATACAGTTTCCTGAATTTGGATGTAGGCCATATGTTGTTGTTGTTGTTAGGTGCCGTCGAGTCGGTATCCAACTCATAGCGACCCTCATAGGGTTTTCAATGGCTGACTGTTTCGGGACCACCTTGGGAGTAGATTGCCAGGTCCTTCTCCCATTTTTGTGGTGCTGGGAATCGAACTCGGGACCTCAGAGACTGCAGGGCAGCGTTCTACCAACTGAGCTAAATCCCAGTCCCATATGTTGTTGTTGTTGTTAGGTGCCGTCGAGTCGGTTTCCGACTCATAGCGACCCTCATAGGGTTTTCAATGGCTGAATGCTTCAGGATTGCCTTGGGAGTGGATTGCCAGGCCCTTCTCCCATTTTTGCAGTGCTGGGAATTGAACTCGGGGCCTCAGAGACTGCAGCGCAGCGCTCTACCCACTGGGCTAAATCCCAGCCCCACCAGCCCCATATAGGAAGGAGGGGGGGAAAAAAAAAAAAAGAATGCTATCTTGAGTCGTGGCATGAACACGTTGGTTGTGGTATGTACTAAACTGGAAAATGTTTGAAAACATATAGTGTTAGTAAGCAAAAGCTAAGGACTCTATTTTGGACAAGTCAAGTAGATCCAAAAGTTTGGAGCCCCAAGAATGTTTTGGGTTGGCAAGTGTATACTTTAGAGTCAGGAATATGTGGAAAATATTTACAGACATGATACTGGATGGGAATTCATGGACAGAGGTGAAAACTAATGGAAAAGTAAGGTGGGATGAAAGCTAAGACTTGTGAAAGACTAAGAGGAGTGTTCAGAGAATACGGTCAATGCAGCTAACGAACTCTTGTTTGTGTACTCTCCTCAATTGTCATTATTATAATTAAAAATAACAAGAAACTATCTAGTGATAAGCTGTTTGGTACACCTTCTCCAGTCTCTAATTAGATAGTAAATTTTAGTAGTCATGAGTCTTTGCAAACAATGTTTCCACTGTGCCTTAAGATCTATGCTTATAGCTGGTGGCACATGCCTGTAATCCCAGTGGCTGGGGAGGCAGAGGCAGGAGGATTGCAAGTTCGAGACCAGAGGCAGTCTGTGTAACTTCGTGAAACCCTGTCTCAAAGAGTTAAAAAAAAATTATGCTTATAGTATTTTTAAATTTTTCTTATTCATTGTGGGACCTTCATTGGTATTTTCCCTTCTTCACCTTGGAAAGAATTGTTTAGTGGCACTGCAGTAAGATAATTTGAATTCCAAAGTCCTTTGAGCCCCTTTTTAGTTGTATAAAATGTACCTTATTCCTTTGCACTGTCTTCACTGCCAAATAAAACACTTTTTTCAGTGCAAAATAAAAAAAGCATTAATATCTATATTCTGGATTCTGAGGAGGGCCAGTTGAATTATTAAGTAAAAATCCTCAGGATTATTATCTAGTATATGGTATCCATCTAGGAAATTTCCTACTCATTTTTTCCTAGATTATTTCTCATGAACTCTTTTCTGATAGATTTGAACAGAGTTCATAGTTCTCTCTTTGTGTCATCACTGTATTTTCACTTATTTCCTCTTTTCCTGCTGCACTGTTTGTATGGTTATCTCTCCCACTATAGAATGAACTTCCCAGAGGCAAGATTATATTACATATCTGTATTCCTGGAATATGATGTGTCCAGCACACAAGACACCAATGAATCTTCTCCCTGGCTACCTGGAAGAATCACTAGATCATTGTCAAAATGTGCATTCTCTAAACCTAGAATTCAATAAGAAATAATGGATTTTTTTAGAAGGCTTCTGATTTTCATGTTTTACCAAGCAGAGATGCTGACTGGTAGATACATAATAAAGAAGTAAATAAATAAGTGATATATATGCTATCTTTATTTACTATTTATAAGGGAAACATTATCAATTTTCATTCTGAATGGCTTTGAGAAAAAATTTAACTCAGTTCATGTTTTTGTGTTTTTATTATTGGAAGCGAATTGTTATACATTAACGTTTATTTAACTACACTATTAATACTATCATGCATCACTTCTGAATTTTCTCTGATAATGTCTAAATCACCATATATAATGTTTTTTAGTTTATTTATGGAGCTCCCTGGATCTTCCTATCTTCTGCAAAAGAGTTCTGTTATACAGAGGAAAATTCATATATAAAGAAAACTAACACCTTAGCTTTGAATACAGTTCTACTGTTAGGAATACATTGTTAAAAAATGACTGTTTGTGCTTCTTTAATATATTTAATGTCTACAGCCATACCACTGTGGTGTCTCATCTTGTCAGATCTTGGAAGCTAAGCAGTGTTGGGACTAATTAGTACTTGAATGGGAGACTGCTTGGCAATGCTAGATGCTGTAGGCTTGGGAGAAGGACCTGATAGCCTACTCCCCAAGTAATCAGCTATTGAAAACCCTATGAAGAGCAGAGAATCAGTGACAATACTGTTGAGCATAGGGTTGTTATGAATCAGACCTGACTTTAGGGCACCTAACAACAATGTATTCACTGAATAATTAGTTTAAAAAATATATTCCTAATTATTTCTAAATTTTCAAGAAGGAAAAGAGTGTATATAAACAATGTTAAAGAAATAACTTCTGTCAGAAAAATGCATTAAAAACTAAATAGAAAATACAAATGAAAACAAAACTATCATTGAAACTGACTGGCTATGTTGTGTATCATGATATATAGCTCTGATACCATATAACAATGTATTGTTGAATGTAGAAATATATTTTCACAGAAATACTTTGACATTAATAGTTTTTATTAGTATTCTTATTATATCCAAATATATACTATATGTATATATTTTTATTGTTATTTTTGGCAGAGTTTCATATTTTCCATTGGACTTTTTCAAAACTTTGGGAATGGAGACACACATGTATTTGCTTCTTTTGAAATTTACAAACAAACAGTATAAGAAGAGATAATTAGCAAAATGTCATGTGAGAACCAGATAAAAGTAAATAGATTTAATACAAAATAAATGGAGAGTCTTAGCCTTGGAACTGAAAGATAAAGTGAATTTATGTGTCTTTCTATAATCCTGGAACCAGTATACTTTATCAAAAGATAGATAGTGGTTTAGCAATATATCACTTACATAAAGTCCATGAGTGATACCTCACTTTTCTAAACTAATGTGACATCTAATTTGTTTTTCCTTTAAC